>SNQJ01S0067761.1:22324-37138 GCA_010110895.2 Picea sitchensis | reverse complement strand
CTACTAGAAGGAAGCACCAACTCCCTGGTTTCTCTAGCACCCACTAGAAGGAAGCACCAACTCCCTAAGTGTTCCAGCACCAACTAGATGGAAGCACCAACTTCCAGTCACATAGGCACCAACCTGTATAACAGAGAACAACAATTCTCCCTTGCACCACCCTGCCACCCTGGTTTCTCTGGTTGCAACCAGATAGAAGCTACAACTCCCTGTGTTCAAGCACCCACTTGAACCTCTGAGGAAAACAGTCCTCCCTAGCACCTCCCTACCACCCAGAAATATAAATATTTGCTATATATAAATTTATCACAGTGATACAATATTTATCATTGGCTTACCAAACTTATCACTGTTCTACTATGCTGCTCTGCTCTCCTGTATCAGTGTCTCTCTATATGCATCTTCTTACACTTTTTGATCTTCTATTTTTCTCTACAAGAGCACCTCATCCTTCCTTTACTGTCTCACTATCTTGCTGCACAAAGCCTTGCACTTTCTGTGCTTCTACCTTTTATGCTCTGTGCGTCATGTTCATTTAATGCACCATTCCTCTTCTTTGTATTTCAGCTGCTGCACACTCCTCCTTCTACACTCCTGAATCCCTCTCAACAATAGCAACCATCTCTTATTTATTCTGCCTTCTTATAGTCTCTATGCACTTTGTGCATCCCTGTGCGCAATGCTTCTGCATGATCTTCATGTCGATTGCTCTGCCTGATCATCATTGCAACTCTTCAGCTTCTCTGGTTGTTAAACCCATGTGTCCATCATCACTGGGTGTTATGCTGAGATTCCTTAGCCTCTCCAACAGTCGAAACTCTTTGTCTTCTCTGTCATAGTCAAGCTTCAACACTCATCCATCTGTCAATTTCCTCTACGAATAGTCTTTATTCCACTGGCAGATTCCTTGAGACTCTTTAGCTCCTCTGGCAATGACACAGAAGTCTCTTCGAGTCCTCTGGCATAAACCATCAGTGGTTTCTAGCATTTACAATGTGAACCTCCAAAGACCGCTTCAGCAACTGAATTGCCACTGATCGATTAACTGTGAAGAGAAACAATATCCCTTCAATCATATTCCTGAATAACCTGCATCGTTGGATCATAAATGATGGGTCTCGTGCTTATTTCTCCATTTCGCAATTCGGCCTTTCGGTGTTTCGGCATTCCAGCATTCGGCTTTTCAGCATCCCTATGGTGAGGCATCTCGACTCTCCAAGTCGCAATCTCCGAAATGGAGATTAGCTTCATGCTACCTCCTCCCTTGAGCCTTCGTCAATGTGACCATGGGTTATGACCAAGGGCCAATTCTGAACATGTATTTCGCATTTCATGTTTTGGGGATTCTGTGATGAGTCGTCTCGACTCTCCATGTCCAAAACTCCGAAATGGAGCTTGTCTCTTCGATCTCATCTCTACATCTCTTCGACAATGTGACCACCGGTGGTGACCATAGCCTTATTCAAAAATGCATTTCAGCGTTTTTTCATTTCGACATTCCTGTTGCAAAGTGTTTCGACGCTCCAACTCCCGGTATCCGAAACCAACACCAAAAGGTGTTTTTCGCATTTCAGCATTTCGTCATTCCTGCATTCCTTGTGATGAAGTGTTTTGATGCTCCATCTCCCGGTATCCAAAATCTAAACAAAAAGGTGTTTCAGCGTTTCGCATTTCACGACTTTAGGACTCCTGTGATGAAGAGTCTCGACTCTTGACTCCTCCAACTCCCACTATCCAAACCTCCAGTCGATGTGCCTGTTTTGGGATTTTGGGGTTTCACGATTTTGGTACTCCTGATGATGAAGAGTCTCGTCTCTTCCAACTCCCGATATCCAAAACTGTCCTCCTGCTTTCGGGATTTCGGTGTTTCGCATTTCATGATTCTGGGACTCCTGATGATGAAGAGTCTCGACTCTTCCAACTCCCAGTATCCAAAACTGTCCTCCTGCCTTCGGAATTTTGTAACCTTGCTTCACCTTGCTATTTAAAGAACATGTAGGTTCTCCTAGATCCAACTTCGGTCGAACCTCGGGCTCGTATCTGACGTTCATCAGGAATTCTCAATAGGATCCAAAGATCATTGTCACTTCTCCTCCCGATCTTACACATCCTCCTAACTTGGAATAATTTCTAAGTGTCAAAGGCCTCGACCTTTGATCCATCTAAGATCCTGAGTACGCTATCTCTCTTGAGCTTTGGCAATGAGTTAACCTTGTCCCTGGTACACACCTATGCACTTCGTGTGACTCTGTGCTAATCCTCCTGAGCTTACATTGTCCTTGTTTTACCATCGATGCATACTTTGATCTTGCCATCAATGACAAACACACCTACCTGTAAACATGACAACAATTTCCCCCTTTGGCATTGATGGAAACCCTGAATGACTGCGCTAATATTTTTGGACCTCCAACTGTAACATTTGGTCTGGACCACTCCTTTTCTCCCCCTTTGACATCAATGTCAAAGAAAACATGCTCCCCCTGAGCTATTGCAGTATTTTTAGGAGGTATCAGATATTCAATCAATACGAAACTCCCCCTAATAGGATGGACTCTCTTAGGTGTGAGATGGGATGACACCCAGCTTCTGTCGGAGATATTCAAATGGTGTCTTGGCTAGGGGTTTAGTAAAGATGTCTGCAATTTGTTCTATGGTTGGAATGTAATGGACCTGAACAACCTAATTGGTGACCTGCTCTCTCAGAAAATGGTATTTTATGGGAATATGCTTGGTCTTGGAGTGGAATACAGGATTCCTAGACACACTGATGGCACTAGTGTTATCATAATGAATTGGGATCGGTGCAACGTATTTTACCTCCAAGTGTGCAAGTGTCTGAATCATCCATAATACTTGAGTTCAACAGGTAGCAGCAGCAATGTACTCTGCCTTTGTAGTTGATAAAGAAATGGAACCTTGCTTTTTACTCAACCATGCTACTAGAGAATCTCCTAAGAAGAACACACCTCCACTCGTTCTTTTCCTTTCATCCATGTAGTTAGCCCAATCAACATCTAAGTAGACTGATAATTGAAAATTCTGATTCTTAGGATACCATAGGCCATATTTCATTGTTTCTTTCAAATATCTGAATATCCTTTTGACAACTAGCGAATGACTTTGTTTAGTTGTAGACTAATATCTTCCTACCATTCCAACAACATGCATTATGTCTGGGTGAGATGTTGTGATGTACAATAGGCTACCTATCATTGACCTATATGAACTTTGATCAACATCAGGTGAGTCATCATCCTTGCTTAATTTGCATCCATTAACCATAGGTGTGCCCACAGGCTTAGAATCTTCCATTTGAAACCTTTTCAACATTTCTCTTAGATATTTTTCTTGACAAATGAACATCCCTTCAGACCTCTGAGTAATTTGCAGACCAAGAAAAAATGATAGTTCACCTATCATAGACATTTCAAACTCAAACTCCATGGTAGAAGAAAACCATTGTACCAATGAATCCTTATTACATCTGAAGATGATGTCATCTACATAGACCAACACGATGAGCAAATCATTATCCTCTATTTTGATATATAGATTGTTGTCAATTGTTCCTCTCTTGAACCCTTTGTCTTTGAGATACGTATCCAGCATGTGATACCAGGCACGAGGGGCTTGTTTTAACCCATATAAATCTTTCTTCAGCTTGCATACTAAGTCAAGGTTATCAGACAATTTGAAACCCTCTGGTTGTTCCATATAGACTTCTTCATTTAAATCTCCATTTAGAAAAGATGACTTGACAACCATTTGATAGACTTTAAACCTTTTATGACAAGCATAGGCAAGAAATATTATGATAGCTTCTAATCTTGCTACAGGCGCAAATGTTTCATCAAAATCTAGTCCTTCTATTTGAGCATAGCCTTTACAGACCAATCTTGCTTTGTTCCTGACAACTTGTCCCTACTCATTCAACTTATTCTTAAAGATCCATTTGGAACCAATGATATTTTTACCTTCGGGTCTATGAACCATCTTCCACGTATTGTTTTTCTCAATCTGATCAAGTTCATCATTCATTGCTTTAACCCAATGGTCATCTTTGCTAGCTTCATTAAAATTCTTGGGTTCCAGCATGGATATGAAAGCTATATGTGATTGTTTAGTGTTTTTTATTATCTTTCTCCTGGTTTGTACACCTTTGTCTTTTTCACCAATTATCTGACTTGCAGGATGATTCTTTTGAGTGATTCTGGAGGAGGAGTTTGAAGTTGTCTACTGATTTGAGTCTGTCTGAGTATCTATGTCTTCATCTGATTCAGAGTCTTTGTTTTCTGATTCTTAGACCTATTCATCTTTAGCTTCAGTTGTGTCCTTTGTAGAAGACTCATTTTTGTACACCTCTCTTGTTGGGATTCCTTCATCAACTTTTACGTCAATACAGTCAACCATTTTATGCAGCCTCTTATTATAACATCTGTATCCTTTACTATTTGTAGCATACCCTAAGAAGATACCTTCATCAGCCCTGTCATCATATTTTCCAAGGTTCTCATCATTATTCTTTATGTAACATTTACTCCCAAAGACTTTGAAGTGTTTGATTGAAGCAAGTCTCCCATACCACAGTTCATAAGGTGTCTTGTCACTTTGAGGCCTGAGGTGGGATTTGTTAAGAACACGGACTGCTGTGTGTATTGATTCTACCCAGTAGGTTTGACCAATGTTCTTCTCATTCATCATTGACTTGGACATTTGCTGCACTGTTTTGTTTTTCCTCTCAACTACTCCATTTTGTTGTGGAGTTCTTGGGATTGTGTATTCTCTCTTGATCCCATGCTTATCACAGAATTCCTTTAAATCACTTGACATAAATTCTCCTCCTCTGTCTGATCTTACTGCCTTTAACCTCTTCTCTGTTTGATTCTCAGTGAAAGCCTTAAAATTTTTAAACTTCTCAAATGCTTCAGCTTTTTCCTTGAGAAAGGCAACCCAAGTAATTCTGGAGTGATCATCAATAATCAGCATGAAGTAGTTTTCTTTCCCTATGCCTTCCTATCTTGATGATCCACATAAATCCATATGAACTAGTTGGAGTGGTTTCTCTATTGAAGTAAAGCTCTTGGACTTAAATTGTGTCCTAGTTAGCTTTCCTACTTGGCAGGGTTTACACATAGAATCTTGGGGCTTTGATATTCTCAGAAGATATTTTACTGCCTCAAGATTTTTGAGCTTGATTAAGTGGTCAAAGTTTAGATGTCCAAGTCTCTTATGCCATGACCAACTTTCATCATGTTTGCTTAGATGACACTCTTCTCTATCTTCTTTCAGCACATATACATTATTTTATGTCCTTATGCCTTTGGCCACCACTTGTCCTGAGTTTACAGACTTTATCTTGCAGTCCTTGGACGTGAACACCACTTCACATCCTTTATCACACATTTGACTTACATTGAGTAGATTATGTTTCAACCCATCTACAAGCAAAACATCTTGGTCTTTTCCTTTTCCATTACTTAGACTCACCATCCCTTTACCTTTTATTTTACCTGGAGCATCATTTCCAAAGGTTACGTTACCTGATTTGCTTTCACTTAGAGATAGAAACTTAGCTTTGTCTCCCATCATATGTTTGGAGCATCCACTGTCTACATACCAAGGGTTCGTTTGTCTTTGAGCTGACAACACTAATCCACACTTGTCACTTTCTTTCTTCTTCCAAACCTTGACATTTTCAGTAGGGGAATTCAAATCTGGTTCATAGTTCCTTAAGCGACAGTCAACAGATTTATGTCCATAGTTATGGCAGATGTAACATTCTGGTTTGTCGAATAAAGGATCATAACGATTGTTATGCTTAACCTGTGTCCTTCTCCCATCCATCAAATGATTTGCAGTCTGTGGTGGTTTGTTACTTGGCTATATCATTCTTTGTTGTGGCAGATATCTATACCTTGAATGTTTTGATTGCTCATAATTTAATTTTAAAGAACAGCTTACAGCTTTATGACCAAAGTTAGAACAGAAGAAACAATATCCATAGAAAAAACGTTGGTACCTGGAAAAAGTCTGTCTTCTTTGAGGAGGTCAATTTCTTTCATGCCGATAATTTCTCTGATCTACAGATTCAATTCTTGTACTTTTTCTTTCATTCCTTCTTGGTAGCTAATTTTATTTCTTTGTTTCTACAGAGTGATTGTTGTCAATGTTTGAGGATTTGACAAACTTCATAGGTTCTTTGTTTCTTGGCTGACCACTACTTGATCCCTCTTCATAACCCAAACTAGTTTTTAGCTTTGGATTCCTTTGCTAATTCAGAATCGTGACTAATCCTTCAGAGGCTTTGATACTTGACAGATTCTGATGATACAAGGCTTCAAACCTCTCCAACTCTTTCCTAGTTTTCACTACTTCTTCTTCTAGAGCTTTACATCTTGCCTTATTTTATGATAATTGTTGTTTCAGAATGTTCTCGATTTTCTTTGCCTCTTATAATTCCACTTTTAGCAGGGCAAAGTCTTCATCAGGTTATTTATTGTCTTTCTCGAACTGTATCAGCAATTGTTTTTTCTTTTTGTTCTTAATTTTGAGTCTGTCAATCTCTTCCAGTGCACTGATCAGTTCTCCTTCCGTATCAACCACGACTTCTTCATCATTATCATCACTACCTGTGCTTTTATTATCATAATCCTCTTTCGCCATAAGTATGAAGTCATTTAATTTATCTTCAATAGAGGAGTCATTGTCTTCATCATCTGAAGGATCATCATCATTGTTTACACAAAGACGTTTCTTCTTAAAATTATTCTCTTTAAAGAAATTTATGTGTTTGTGCTTCTCCTCATCATCACATGTCTGATCCTTTCTTTTGTGAGGACATTTATTTGCAAAGTTACCTATCTTACCACAGTTGAAACATTTGAAAGGCAGTTTACCTTTGTATTTGCCTGATCGCCTCTTCAATCTCTTCACAAAATTTTCTTCAATTTCATCAGGCTCAGAATCCTCATTCTTGTCTACCTTAAATGATGCTTCTCTGGAGGTGGGTTTATCTTTAACTATTCTCATTTCATATGTAGTCAATGTTCGTAGAAGTTGATCAAACTTCAAGGTTTTTAGATCATTAAGTTCTTCTATAGCAGAGACCTTCGGGTTGAACCTATCTGGTAGACATCTCAAAATTTTATGAACTAAAGAAGGTTCCTCAATTTTTTCACCAAGTGCTTTCATTGCATTTACCAGTTCTTCAACTCTCAGAAAGTATTTTCCAAAAGTTTCATCTTCTTTCATCTTCACTTGTTCAAACTATAATCTGTACGTTTGAAGCTTGGCGTCCTTTACCTTCCCATTACCTTCATAACTACTAATGAGTTTGTCCCACATTTCTTTGGTAGTTCCTCGGTGCATAACTTTTATGAATTCTACTTCTGCAAGCCCACTCAGGATAGCATTCATAGCCTTAGCGTTGAAGCTAAATTCTATCTTGTCATCCTTATTAGCTAGTACAACTGGCTTTACATAGCCAGTATCTACCACATCCCAGACATCTGCACCTAAAGCCATTATGTAGGTTCTCATTATAACTTTCCAGAAGGTAAAGTTTGTTCCATTGAATAGAGGGGCCTTATTGGTTGAATTTCCTTCATGGCTTAACATCTTTAAGCTCTAGGATCTACCCTTAGATAAAAGGGGTCGGCTCTGATACCAATTGTTGGACAACTGAGAGCGGGGGGGGGGTGAATCAGTTGTTACTGAGCTTAAAAAATTGTGCTTATTTTAAAATCTTTGCAGAGCACTGAATGACAATCACAATAATGTAGGGAAGTAAGCAATAGAACATTTAACATTATTCACACATATGAAATATACAGAGACAGATATTTCCTGAGGAAACCCATAAAAGGTAAAAAATTCTTCTTCTTTATATGATAAGTAATATTTACATTCTGTACATTATCATACTTATGAGAACCAACTCATAATGAGGCTACAACCTCTGTTTTGCAAGATGCAACTTGCTGAGAGCACCAACTCTTTGTTTTATCTAGCACCTACTAGAAGGAAGCACCAACTCCTTGGTTTCTCTAGCACCCACTAGAAGGAAGCACCAACTCCCTAAGTGTTCCAGCACCAACTAGATGGAAGCACCAACTTCCAGTCATACAAACACCAACCTGTATAACAGAGAACACCACTTCTCCCTTGCACCACCCTGCCACCCTGGTTTCTCTGGATGCAACCAGATGGAAGCTACAACTCCTTGTGTTCAAGAAACCACTTGAACCTCTAAGGACAACAGTCCTCCCTAGCACCTCCATACCACCCAGAAATATAAATCTTTTATATATATAAATTTATCACAGTGATACAATATTTATCATTGGCTTACCAAACTTATCACTGTTCTGCTATGCTACTCTGCTCTCTTGTATCAGTGTCTCTCTGTCTGCTTCTTCTTGTGCTTTCTGATCTTCTATTTTTCTCTACAAGAGCACCTCAGCCTTCCTTTATTGTCTCACTGTCTTGCTGCACACAACCTTGTTCTTTCTGTGCTTCTGCCTTTTATGCTCTATGCGACATGTCCATTCAATGCACCATTCCTCTTCTTTGTATTTCAGCTACTGCGCACTCCTCCTTCTACACTCCTGAATCCCTCTCAATAACAACAACCATCTCTTCCTTCTTCTGCCTTCTTATAGTCTCTATGCACTTTGTGCATCCCTGTGCACAATGATTTTGCATGCTCTTCATGTTAAGTGCTCTACCTGATCATCATTACAACTCTTCAACTTCTTTGGTTGTTAAACCCACGTGTCCATCATCACTGAGTTTTATGTTGAGATTCCTTAGCCTCTTCAACAGTCAAGACTCTTTGTCTTCTCTGTCACAGTCGAGCTCATCCTCTCTGTTGCAGTTACAGGCTTCAATGCTCATCCATCTGTCAATTGCATCTACGCACAGTCTTCATTCCACTGGCAGATTCCTTGATACTCTTCAGCTCCTCTAGCAATCACACAGAAGTCTCTTCGAGTCCTCTGGCAGAAACCATCAGTGGTTTCTAGCAGTTACACTGTGAACCTCCAAAGACCGCTTCAACAACCGAATCGCCATTGATCGATTAACTATGAAGAGAAACAATAGCCCTCGATCATATTCCTGAATAACCTGCACCAATGGATCATAAATGATGGGTCTCGCACTTACTTTTCCATTTCGTAATTCGGCCTTTCGGCGTTTCAGCATTCCAACATTCGGATTTTCGGCATCCTTGTGGTGAGGCATCTCGACTCTCCAATTCATGATCTTTGAAATGGAGATTAGCTTCATGCTACCTCCTCCCTTGAGCCTTCATCAATGTGACCATGGGTTATGACCAAGGGCCAATTCTGAACATGTATTTTTCATTTCTCATTTCGAGGATTCTATGATGAGTCGTCTTGACTCTCCATGTCCCAAACTCTGAAATGGACCTTTTCTCTTTGAGCTCTTCTCTACAGCTCTTTGAGGATGTGACCACCGGCGATGACCATAGCCTTATTCGAAAATGCATTTCAGCGTTTCGTCATTTTGGTATTCCTGTTGCAAAGTGTTTCGACACTCCAACTCCCGGTATATGAAACCAACACCAAAAGGTGTTTTTTTCATTTCGGCATTTCGGCATTCCGACATTCCTTGTGATGAAGTGTTTTGACACTCCATCTCTCGGTATCTAAAATCTACACAAAAAGGTGTTTCGGCGTTTCGCATTTCACGACTTCGGGACTCCTGTGATGAAGAGTCTCAAATCTTGACTCCTCCAACTCCCAGTATCTGAACCTCTGGTCGATGTGTCTGTTTCAGCTTTTCGGGGTTTCGCATTTCGCGATTCTGTGCCTCTTGATGATGAATAGTCTCGACTCTTCCAACTCCTGGTATCTGAAACTGTCCTCCTACTTTCGGGATTTTGGTGTTTCGCATTTCACGATTCTGGGACTCCTGATGATGAAGATTCTCGACTCTTCCAACTCCCAGTATCTGAAACTGTCCACCTGCCTTCAGGATTTTGTAACCCTGCTTCACCTTGCTCTTTAAAGAAAATGCAGGTTCTCTTGGATCCAACGTCGGTCGGACCTCGGGCTCAGATATGACGTTCATCGGGACTTCTCAATGGGATCCAAAGATCACTGTCGCTTCTCCTCCCGGTCTTACACATCCTCCTAACTTGGAATAATTTCTAAGTGTCAAAGGCCTTGACCTTTGATCGGTCTAAGATCCTAAGTATGCTATCTCTCTTGAGCTTTGGCAATGAGTTAACCTCATCCCTGATGCACACTTACGCACTTCGTGCGACTCTGCGCTAATCCTCCTGAGCTTACGTTATCCCTGTTTTTCCATCGCTGCATACTCTAATATTGCCATCAATGACACGCACACTTACCTGTAAACATGCCAACAAGAAGCGCCTGAGTCGGTTTTCCAATTGCAAGAGACTCCATCGCTCATGCACTTCGTTTCATGAGGATGGAGTCGATTCCTAAAAATTTGATGTAAATCTTAAATGTGAAATTTCTCGAACTGTTTAATGTTTATCCATAGATATTGATAGTATCAGCTTACCTTATATAAGGAATGTTGTATAGATGATATATAAGGGTGAATTTAAGAAATTTACGGTAGGGAACCAGACAATACTTATCATTGTCATGTATGAAGTAAAAGACTATTGATCCAATTTACCAGTTGAATTAATACAGAAGATCTTTTATGTCAATTCTTGGATGTGAGTGAAAAATTTTAGTTTGTTACTCCCTTAGGAGGTTCCTTATTGGTTCAGCAAGGGCCCACCGCCCCAACTAAGGTAAACCTCCTTGTATACGTTATGTGTGTTTGTGTGGATAGTTTACAGCAGTGTGTGTGTGATTGGTCTTTATTTCATTTTCAGGATTGAGCATTGAATTAATCATTTTGGATTGGTGTGAATAAGCAAGTGTTAGATCTAATAGACATTTCATTCTCAGATGTTGAAGGTAGCTATTTCATAATTTGAAGTGTGGCACTGATATTTTGAGTTTATGATTGTTGTGGACTTAGTAGACCAGGAGACTTTATATTTCATCTTCATGTGTTGTAATAAAGTCTTTTAGTTATATTGAACTTCCCTTATGTTGGTTTGATTGAATTACATGAGATTGAAGTTGGCTTTTGTTTCAAGAATGGTTGGAATTAATTGTTTTAATTGCTATAGGAGACAAGCTTCTTAAAGTTCATCTTTGCAATTCAAGCGCCTAAAATGAACAAACTTGTTTCTCTAGGACAACATCTCTTTGATTGATTGTTTGTTTAAGTTTCATTATTAGTTTTCTCTTCTAGGTTTAGAGACATAGATGATTTTAGGGGCTAAATTTCGCAATTGGGCTAATTTTCCATGTTTTTTCCCAAAACAAGATTCGCCAATTTCCATTTTTTCTAAAATTATTCGCCCAAATTCGATAGAATAAAATTATTTTACCTTAAAAATCGCCAGAATTTTATAGAAACTATATAAAATCCTTAGAAATTTGAATATTTTTAGAAACTATCACCAAACATTTTACATTTTGCATATTAGGGACTAGTAAGATTAGCCCATGTTACTACATTTTAATATAAATTTCCATCCTTAAAATCATCCCTATTCAGAGAACGCTTTGGAGTATTTAGAAATCTTAGAAATAGGATTTTTATGTTAATAATTATTTCCTATATGCAACAGACTTAACTAGGTTACTTGTTCTCGGCACAAATGGTGTAACGACTCTTTCGATTACGAATCCTAGATTGACATTTAAATGAGTGTGAGATATACATTGAACATATTGACACACCAACATGCACAATGCAAGATATTCTCTATCGGTGTCCTAATCCTGACAATGTTACATATCTTAGAAAATACCTCTCAACAATGCCTGATAAAATACCTAATCTAGTCAGAGAAAGACTAGAACAGCTAGATGTTGATTTAGATGACTTATCATTAGCTGGATTGCATGAGCATATCACCACTACACTCCAAAAGGAGTGTATTCGTCGTAAAACTAGCAAGTTTGTTAAGAAACAACTTGGGCTTGATTCTAGTGTGTGTGATATTTTTGTTGAGACATATCACTTTGGTTGTTCACCAACGAAAGGACGTCCAGATCATTGCAAATCCAATTGTGGATGCTTTAAGTGTAAACACCAAAAAACCTTTAGACAAACTAAAGGTAAGTTCCCAAATAAATTTGGTTCCCGTAACCATAACACATTCCCACGTAAAGCCTATTTCAAGCACGGGCCTAAACCTACACAGTCTAGCCACACCAAGTGCTACATTTGTAAAAATCCTGGCCACTGGGCTTCACAGTGTCCTCTGTGGAAGAAAACTAAGTTTCAAAACAAAATTATGGATATATTCACAACCGGTTATGATCTAGCGGAATGGGACTTAGTTTCTACCCGTTCAGAAGGTGAATACCTTTCCCTCACAAAGTCTGAACCTAAGACTCATTCTCAACCCAGTTCCCCTGATTCCTCATATTCCGACGACTTACCAGAGTGTCTGTATTTTTTAGATCTGAAAATGATGTCCACCTTTGAATAGCTTCCAACCCTTCTTCAGCATAGATATTCATTTCAATAAAGGCTATCTCAATTAACCCCTGGACAATTCCAAATTTCTAACCGACTACATGCCCAGATCTAAGCCCTTGATTCCAAAATTAAAATCCATCAGCAACCAAGTGTGGTGAATGTACAACATTACTCACCTCCTGATTCTTCTTTTATCCCACGTAACCCTCAGCTAGTAAAACACTCTTCACACAGAGCTGAGCATAATTTCCTACATCAGCTGAAATCCTATGCTAACAAGCACCCAGTAAAAGTGCTTGATGATGTAGAAGAAGAAGAAGAAGAATTGAAAAATGTTAATTTATTGGATCAAACAATTAGCACATTAGAGACTTCAATAAAAGAAAAATAAGCCATGATCAAAGAAATATGAAAATCTGTAAAGCTTGAAAAGGAAGAGCTAAACTATTTAAAGAAAAAGCAGGATGAGCTTTTTGAGCAAGAAATACAAGAACACACATTCTATCCTCCACGGATTCCAAAAGATCAATCTTCAGAGTCGACTACTCACAATCAATTAAATGGCTTTGAATATAGGTTGATCATTGAGATCGATATCAAAGTATCTGTATATTTAACTTATACTCTAGATACTAGATATTGGTGCTATGAATTCATGTGCTAAGTATGGTGCAATTCCTTCATATTTCTGGCAGCCTATCAGTATATCATTCAGAGCTGTCTATAATACTGAAATAAAGATCCAGTCATTTGCTCAAGATTTTCCTATAGTTTTGAAAGGTGTTAAAGGTCCTGTTAACTTATATTGTTTTGACATTGGAGCTGATGTCCTATTAGGACAGGATTTTGTAAATAGGTGTTTACCATTTACAGTTGGCCAGAACTTTGTATAGATTACTGTTTTAGGTAAAACCATTTCTATTCTAAGCAAATATTAATATGAATCAAGGATAGGTTCTTCTAAGCCTATACCACAATTAGAAAGGTCTACTGAGAAGTTAGCAAAGATTCAAAAGATTGTTAATAATGCTAAAAAGCATGGTCTTCAGTGTATTCAAGATATCAAGGAAAATATCGAAACGGATTGTACCTCAGATTACCCTGATGCCTTCTGGACTAGAGAGAAATATTTTGTAGACCTACCTTACAAAGAAGACTATTCTGCTAAACCTTAGAAATCTTTGGCTAATCAAATGTCTCCCACATAAACATAATACTTTCAAAAAGAAATAGTTGAACTTCTGGAGAGAAGATTAATTGAATCTAGCCGCAGCCCTTGGGCATGCCCTACATTTTATGTCAACAAACATAGTGAAAAGAAACGAGGAAAACCAATCATGGTTATAAATTATAGATCCCTCAATGATTCTCTGTTACCTATCAAATTTCCTCTACCATCAAAATACATGCTTTTCTTGAAAATCAGTAATTGTAATGTCTTCATCAAGTTTGACTTAAAGAGTGGTTTTTAGAAGATTGGAATATCTCCAAAGGATAGGTAAAACACTGCTTTCTTCGTCCCCCATGGTCAGTTTTAGTGGAAGGTAATGCCTTTTGGATTGAAAAATGCACCTTCTGAGTTTCAAAAATGAATGGATGACATCTTCAAGAATTTATCCTTTGTAATTGTTTATATTGTTTATTTGTTGGTTTGTTCTTTAGACATTAAGTCTCATATTGCTCACCTCAAAATAGTATATGATCATTTGTTTTTCCATGGCTTAGTCCTGAGTAGATCCAAACTCTGTTGGGCTAAAACAAAGATTGAGTATCTGGGATTGATACTATCTCAAGGAGCCATTGAACTTCAAGAACACGTTTTGAAAAAGCCATCAGAATTCCTTGATGAAATTCTAGATACTAAACATGTAAGGTAGCTAGAGAGGTAGTGGGGGGGCCCAGAGGGCCCATAGTGATAATAGTGGAGGTCATTCAATGTAAGGTGGAATAGGTCCACTATATTATTAAATAAGGCCCACTATGGTAGTTAGATATAATAAATGGGTAATTATATATAATAAATGTAAGAGGACTTCTTAGAAGGAAACAAAGATTCAATACAAAATCACCACAATAGATATACAAGAACAATATGCAAAATCTCTTTTATTACCATCAAACCCTTGAGGTAGGGAAACACCGTACAATGGATCCTATTATGGAAGGGATCCTCTCCTGTTCACTTGCCTCTTCGAGGGGGCATCCTCCTATTGAGCTACCGCTCCAAATACAATACTTCTCTTCATGTCTCATTACATT
>SNQJ01S0067761.1:10313-20514 GCA_010110895.2 Picea sitchensis | reverse complement strand
AGAAGTCCTCTTACATTTATTATATCTAATTACCCATTTATTATATCTAACTACCATAGTGGGACTTATTTAATAATATAGTGGACCTAGTCCACCTTACATTGAATGACCTCCACTATTATCACTATGGGCCCTCTGGCCCCCCCCACTACCTCTCTAGCTACCTTACAAAACAACTACAAAGATTCCTTGGCAGTCTTAATTACATTCGCCAATTCTATGACCATCAAGCCAAAGATGTGTGAATCCTGCAAAAAAAATTAAAAGGAACAATCCCATGGAATCAAAACATGACAAGGGTTGTACAAATTATCAAGCAAAAGATCCAATATCTTCCTAGGCTACATCTACCTAATGTCTCGTTACCGTTGATCCTTGAAACTGATGCCTCTAATGAGACATGGGCAACAATATTATTACATAAAAGCATCCCTATGAAAGAATAAGTCTGCATTTATGCCTCTACCTGTTTTTCATAAGTAGAATCCAGATACACCTCATCTCATAAAGAAATCCTTTCCGTAAATAATGGAATCAAAATATTTAGACTGTTCTTAAAAACTTTTCATTTCACAGTTTGAAAAGATTTAAAGAATATTAAAGGAATGGTGTCTACTCAATGCCTTCTTGAATAGGGTAACAATAGGATTTTGAGATGGAGTTTATGTCTTGACGGTTTCGATTTCGATATTCAGTACAAGCCAGGGAAAGATAATTGTATTGCAGATTTACTTAAAAGAGAAGAAGCTCCAACCACACAGACAGTTCGATAAATTAAGATGATGGTGTCCTCCTCACAATGCACTCCTACTGCACCTCCAGGATACAAATGGGTTTTGTTATGTGATCATTGTAGATATTTTTATTGTTTTGTCTGTATGGAACAATGTATAAAAAATAGTCCTGCATGTAAAGAGATCCTAGAAAGATGGATCCAATCCTATAACCATTGCATAACTAATTCCAGTTATTTCATGCATAGCACCAGAATGTCCAGAGGAAATATAACTAGTGGTATTTTGCAAGGACAGAGATACATATACATATATAGTCCTAGCTTGACTTATGTTGATTATTGTGCTATTATGAACCAAGTTAAATATACTGGTTCAAGATGGATACAATTTGATTGCGATGCCTTTCATCAGAATCACACCTAGTGGTCTGGTTGGTTCTTCATCATACTATGGAAATACTACCCCAGAGATGTTTTATTCTTTGACAGTAGCAGAGAAGCATTCAAACATTGGTTACATTTAGAAATTGAAGAAGAAACACACCATAATGGGTGGTTCATGTTTAATTTATCTTTCCAAGGAAGTGACCTTTTGTACATCAAAATTGAACCTACTGAACCCCAAAACTACAAAGTTTCCAGTGATTTCTACAGGGATATTTTTTTTCTTGATGAAGATTTGATCACAACCATGCAAGGATCTCCATTTTATAAGTGCTTCAATGGTTTCCCGCCATTTTCTGATCATTATGGATCACCGCCCTCCAGTCATATCAATTACGACATTGATCATAGTGACAATGGGGATTCTTTTGACTCAATTTCTATGCATAATATAACAAATAGAATGGAAGCATGATGGGCCTACAAATTTGTAATATTTAGATTCATGTCTATCAGGCTGACAGTGGTGTCCCGACTGTTCCGTGGGTTCCAGTTGAACTCCACTTTGTGTTTGATTTGATATTTTTAGAATCTCGTGTCTTTTCGTAAAAGTCGGAATGGGTACCCATATAGTTGAGTCTCTAAGGGATGAGATAACAGATGGAGTCCACCAGCTGCCCCATCCACTTGAAGGAATCTACTTTTAAGACCGACAATTGCCTGTAAAATATGACTAGCAACCTTCTAGTTTTAGTATAAATAAATCCTATGGGTATTCATTAAGATTATCGGGAATGGGAGGCAAGAGTCTGAGTCTAAAGTAAGAACAGTGTGTATCCTCTTCACTCTCCTTCGGGAACTTTTGAACGAAAAACACTGATCTTGTTTGTAAACTGTGTTGTCAAGGATCATCTAATCCATGTTATGAGTCTATAAAAGTCTGTATTTTGGTTCAATCTATGTAACATGTTCATATCATTTTCATCATATCTTAGACAACATTTTGACTGTCCTGAATGCTTACAAATCTCACCTCCAAGAAAAATTAATATGATGCAGTATCCACTACCAAGAGCTGACAAAGAAAAGTCTTCTCATCTTCCACAAAGAAATCTCAGACCAGAAAACTTCACTACTGTGTTCAAGAATAATTCCTTAGCAGCAGATCTTGATTTTGTACAGTATAGGAAAATTGATGCAAAAAAGTCACCTGACTTAATTAGGTTGCAAAATTATTCCAACTACCAATCAGTATGTATAGCACATAATCTAGATGACCTTGCTCAAGATGTCTTGCAAACTAAAGGTCATGTGAATGGTATTCATTCAGACTTAGAATCTATTGAAATTCATCAATGGACTTTTGTAGAACAATTAAGACAACTTTCAGACAAACTGGATACCATGCAGTATACCATTCAAGATCTAAAAGAAGATTTTGACAAGGAGAAGAGTTTTCCTCCTCCTATTATTTATTCTGAACTAGAAGAACGAACCACATTCAGGTTCTTCATCCCAACTGATAAAAAAAAACAACTTACATTAAAATAGTTGAGTAGTAGTTCAGCAAATTCTTATTCAAGAATAGTCGAAATAGCCTTGCTAACGTCTGAAAAGTTAGACCTAGTAAAGTCCCAAATCTCTCAGTTTGAAAAAACATTGCTTAAAACCTCTCCTACACCATGCATAAAAGGTTTATAAGAAGGACAATCTTCTACTAGCCCAAGATCATCAGAAGATGAAGCAACAGGAAATCCCTTCCACACTGCCTGGGAAAAATGGTGTAATGCAAAGTATGGATCTAGCAAGAAAGTGTCATTTGATCCTGCAAACTCCATTGAGCATGCTAGTTTCAGTAGGGAAAATATAGATCCAACCCCTGTATCTAATATAAACTGTCAATCTGGGAATGAAATGATGATTATCTTTCAAAGATGGAATGCATGGGCTAAAACCCAAAAATTTCTCTACAGAAATCGTATAGAATGGAATGAATTGGCTTTAAGACTAACGTGGGGTTTCACTGGAAACTTAGGACTCTGGTGGGAAAGAGTTCCCGAAACAGATAAGATCTGAATTATGAATCATGATACCCCAGTAGATGAACTAGTTAAGGTTGTATTTCATGAATTTTATGGTATCTATAAGATTGACTCTGATCATTATGCCAATATGTATATGAGTCAAAATTTATGCCATATAAGCCAACTTCCAGAATTTTTGTGCACGATGCAAGATCTTCTCTATCAGTGTCATGGTCCTGACAATGTTCCATATCTTAGAAAATACCTCTCAGCAATGCCTAGTAAAATACCTGATCTAGTCAGAGAAAGACTAGAACAACTAGATGTTGATTTAGATGACTTATCATTAGCTGGATTGCATGAGCATATCACCACTACACTCCAAAAAGAGTGTATTCATCATGAAACTATCAAGTTTGTTAAGAAACAACTTGGGTTTGATTCTAGTGTGTGTGATATTTTTGATGAGACATATCACTTTGGTTTTTCACCAACGAAAGGACATCCAGATCATTGAATATCTGATTGTGGATGCTTTAAGTGTAAACATCGAAAAACCTTTAGACAAACTAAAGGTAAGTTCCCAAATAAATTTGGTTACCGCAGCCATAACACATTCCCACGTAAAGTCTATTTCAAGCGCACACCTAAACCTACACAGTCTAGCCACACCATGTGCTACATTTGTAAAAATCCTAGCCACTGGGCTTCACAGTGTCCTCTGCAGAAGAAAACTAAGTTTCAAAAACAAATTATGGATATATTCACCAACGGTTATGATCCAGCAGAATGGGACTTAGTTTCTACCCGTTCAGAAGGTGAATACATTTCCCTCACAGAGTCTGAACCTAAGACTCTTTCTCAACCTAGTTCCCTTGATTCCTCATATTCCGACGACTTATTAGAGTGTCTAAATTTTTTAGATATGAAAATTATGTCCACCTTTGAAGAGCTTCCATCCCTTCTTCAGCGCATATCTTCATTACAATCAAGGCTATCTCAGTTAACCCCTGGACAATTCCAAATTTCTAACCGACTATGTGCCTTGATTCAAGCCCTTGATTCCAAAATTAAAATCCATCAGCAGCCAAGCGTGGTGACTGTACAACATTACTCACCTCCTGATTCTGATTTTATCCCACGTAAGCCTCAGCCAGTAAAATACTCTTCACACAGAGTTGAGCCTAATTTCCTACATCAATGGAAACCCTATGCTAACAAGCACCCAGTAAAAGTGCTTGATGATGTAGAAGAAGAAGAAGAAGAATTGCAAAATGTTAATTCATTGGATCAAACAATTAGCAGATTAGAGACTTCAATAAAAGAAAAAGAAGCTATGATCAAAGAGATCTAGAAATATGTAAAGCTTGAAAAGGAAGAGATAAACTATTTAAATAAAAAGCAAGATGAGCTTTTTGAGCAAGAAATAGAAGAACACACATTCTATCCTCCACAGATTCCAAAAGATCAATCTTCAGAACCGACTAGTCACAATCAATTAAATGGATCTGAAGATAGGTTGATCATTGAGATCAATATCAAAGTATCTATATATTTAACTTATACTCTAGATGCTCAAATAGATACTAGTGCTATGAATTCATGTGCTACGTATGGTGCAATTCCTTCATATTTATGGCAGCCTATCAGTATATCATTCAGAGCTGTCCATAAGACTGAAATAAAGATCCAATGTTTTGCTCCATATTTTCCTATAGTTTTGAAAGGTGTTAAAGTTCCTGTTAACTTATATTGTTTTGACACTGGATTCGATGTCCTATTAGGATAGGATTTTGTAAATAGGTGTTTACCATTTACAGTTGGCTAGAAATTTTTACAGATTATTGTTTTAGGTAAAACCATTTCTATTCCAAGAAAGTATTAATATGAATCAAGGATAGGTTCTTCTAAGCCTATACCACAATTAGAAAGGTCTATTGAGAAGCTAGCAAAGATTCAAAAGATTGTTAATAATTTTGAAAATCATGGTCTTCAGTCTATTCAAAATATCAAGGAAAAGATCGAAACAGATTGTACCTCAGATTAACCTGATGCCTTCTGGACTAGAGAGAAATATTTTGTAGACCTACCTTACAAAGAAGACTATTATGCTAAACCTCAGAAAGCTTCGGCTCATCAAATGTCTCCCACAGAAACAGAATATTGTCAGAAAGAAATAGTTGAACTTCTGGAAAGAAGATTAATTGAATCTAGTCGCAGCCCTTGCACATGCCCTGCATTTTATGCCAACAAACATAGTGAGAATAAAAGAGGAAAACCAAGAATGTTTGTAAATTATAGATCCCTCAGTGATGCTCTTTTACCTATCATATTTCCTCTACCATCAAAAGACATGTTTTTCTTGAAAATCAGTAATTGTAATGTCTTCAACAAGTTTGACTTAAAGAGTGGTTTTTGGCAGATTGGATAATCTCCAAAAGACGGGTACAAAAATCCTTTCGACGTCTTCCATGGTCAGTTTCAGTGGAAGGTAATGCCTTTTGGATTGAAAAATGCACCTTCTAAGTTTAAAAAACGAATGGATGACATGTTCAAGCATTTGTCCTTTGTAATTGTTTATATTGATTATTTGTTGGTTTGTTCTTTAGACATTAAGTCTTATATTTCTCACCTCAATATAGTATATGATCATTTGTTTTTCCATGGCTTAGTCCTGAGTAGATCCAAAATCTACTAGGCTAAAACAAAGATTGAGTATCTGGTATTGATACTATCTCAAGGAGCCATTGAACTTCAAGAACGTGTTTTGAAAAAGATATCATAATTCCCTGATGAAATTCTAGATACTAAACAACTACAGAGATTCCTTGGCAGTCTTAATTACATTTGCCAGTTCTATGAACATCAAGCCAAAGATGTGTGAATCCTCTAAAAAAGATTAAAAGGAACAATCCCATGGAATCAAAACATGACAAAGGTTGTATGAATTATCACGCAAAAGATCCAAGATCTTCCTAGGCTACATCTACCTGATGTCTCGTTACCATTGATCCTTGAAACTGATGCTTCTAATGAGACATGGGAAACAATATTATTACATAAAATCATCCCTATGAGAGAATAAGTTTGAATTTATGCCTTTTCCTGTTTTTCAGAAGAAGAATCCAGATACCCCTCATCTCATAAAGAAATCCTTGCCTTAAAGAATGGAATCAAAATATATAGACTGTTCTTAAAAACTGTTCATTTCACAGTTAGAATAGATTTAAAGCATATGAAAGGAATGTTGTCTAATCAACACCTTCTTGAACAGGGTAACAATAAGATTTTGAGATGGAGTTTATGGATTGACAATTTCGATTTCGATATTCAGTACAGGCCAAGGAAAGATAAATGTATTGCAGATTTACTTACAAGAGAAGCAGCTCCAACCCCACAGGCAGTTCGAGAAATTAAGATGATGGCATCCTCCTCACAATGCACTCCTACTGCACCTCTAGGATACAAATGGTTTTTGTTATGTTATCATTGTAGATATTGTTATTGTTTTATCTATATGGAACAATGTATAAAAAATAGTCTTGCATGTAAAGAGATCCTAGAAAGATGGATCCAGTCCTATAATCATTGCATAACTAATTCCAGTTATTTCATGCATAGCACCAGAATGTCCAGAGGAAATATAACTAGTGGTCCTATGCAAGGACAGAGATACATATACATATATAGTCCCAGCTTGACTTATGATGATTATTGTGTTGTTATGAACCAAGTTAAATATACTGGTTCAAGATGGATACTCTTTGATTGTGATACCTTTCATCAGAATCACGCCTGGTGGTCTGGTTGGTTCTTCATCATACTATGGAAATACTGCCCCAGAGATGTTTTATTCTTTGACAGTAGCAAAGAAGCATTCAAACATTGGTTACGTTCAGAAATTGAAGAAGAAACACACCATAATGTGTGGTTCATGTTTAATTTATCTTTCCAAGGAAGTGACCTTTTGTACATCAAAACTAAACCTATTGAACCCCAAAACTACAAAGTTTCCAGTAATTTCTACAGGGATATTTTTGTTCTTGATGAAGATTTGATCCCGGCCATGCAAGGATCTCCATTTTATAAGTGCTTCAATGGTTTCCCATCATTTTATGATCATTATGGATCACTGCCCTCCAGTCATATCAACTATGACACTGATCATAGTGATAGCGGGGATTCTTTTGAATCAGTTGCTATGCATAATATAATAAATAGAATGGAAGCATGATGGGCCTACAAATTTGTAATATTTAGATTCATGTCTATCGGGCCGACTTTGGTGTCCCGACTGTTCTGTGGGTTCCAGTTGAACTCCACTTTGTGTTTGATTTGATATGTTTAGAATATTGTGTCTTTCCGTAAAAGTTATAATGGGTCCCCATATGGTTGAGCCTCTAAGGGACGAGATAACAACTGGAGTCCACCAGCTTCCCCATCCACTTGAAGGAATCTACTTTTTAGACTGACAATTGCCTGTAAAATATGACCGACAACCTTCTAGTTTTAGTATAAATAAAGCCTATGGCTCTTCATTAAGATTATCGGGGATGAGAGGCAAGAGTCTGAGTCTAGAGTAAGAGCAGTGTGTATCCTCTTCACTCGCCTACGAGAACTTATGAATGAAAAAAAGTGATCTCATTTGTAAACTATGTAGTCAAGGATCATCTAATCCATATTATGAGTCTATAAAAGTCTGTATTTTGGTTCAATCTTTGTAACATGCTGATATCATTTTCATCATATCTCGGACAACATTCTCACTGTCCTGAATGATTACAAATCTCACCTCTTAGAAAAATTAATATGATGTAGTATCCACTACCAAAAGCTGACAAAGAAAAGTCTTCTCCTCTTCGACAAAGGAATCTCAGACTAGGAAACTTCATGCCTACATTCAAGACTAATTCCTTAGCAACAAATCTTGATTTTGTACAGTATAGGAAAATTGATGCAGAAAAGTCACCTGACTTAATTAGGTTGCAAAATTATTCCAACTACCAATCAGTATGTATAACACATAATCTGGATGACCTTTCTCAAGATTTCTTGCAAACTAAAGGTCATGTGAATGGTATTCATTCAGACTTAGAATCTATTGAAAGTGATCAACAGACTTTTGTAGAACAATTAAGACAACTTTCAGACAAACTAAATACCATCCAGTATGCCATTAGATCTGAAAGACGCATTTGACAATGATAAGAATTTTCCTCCTCCTATTCTTTATTCTGAACTAGAAGAAAAGACCTCATTCAGGTTCTTCGGCACAACTGATAAACAAAAACAACTTACATTAAAACAGTTGAGTAGTAGTTCATCAAATTCTTAATCAAGAATAGTCGAAATAGCCTTGCTAGCGTCTAAAAAGTTAGACCTAGTAAAGTCCCAAATCTCTCAGTTTGAACAAACATTGCTTAAAACCTCTCCTACACTATGCATAGAAGGCTTAGAAGAAGGACAATATTCTACTGTCCCAAGATCATCAGAAGATGAAGCAGCAGGACATCCCTTCCAGACTGCCTGGGAAAAATGGTGTAATGCAAAGTATGGATCTAGCAAGAAAGTGCCACTTGATCCTACAAACTCCGATGTGTTGAAATAATGTAACTGCGAAGAGAATTCTTATTATTATTGTTATTTTATTATTAGGATTAATCCCCATTGTGGATTAATCATGTCAGTAATTGTATTAGGACCAAATCCCCTTTTGTGGATTGGTCATCGGACAATTGTAATAGGCAGAATAAGAAGTCGACCCCAACAATTATTATTGAAGACCCAGAATTAATTAAACGTGGGTTTACCCACCCAGAGTGAGAGGTTGGCCCTACCAGTGAAACCCTTTCACACGTGCCAGTCTTGTATATATAGGAGGCTAACACCTCACTTTAAACACACAACTCACTTTCTCATTCTCTTATGAGGCAAGCTGCAATTACCAGTTGGAGAGAGGAGAGGAAGAGTGGCGCATCTCTTGGGGAGGACTATCTGTATTGGTTTGAGTTATCTCTTGAACATTGTATAAGCTATTTATGATAAGGAAGTTTTTGCTAGGTTTTCTTCCCCTAGAGGGTTTCCCAGGATAAATGTTGTGTCTCTTTTGAATGTGTATTTCTCAGTGATCTTGTTCTTATTATGATCCTATCTATTGAAATGCAAAGAAATATAATAATGGCATAAACATTAACATGGAATCAGAGCCAAACTGAAGGAAGCACAATTTGCAAGAGGAAAAACGTAACTGTTACCGTACCAAAAAATCAGGGTTTTGCAAAAGTGAATCTTTTCAGCTCCCTAACCACCTAGAAAGTTGCACCCTCCCCCAAGGATCATTTTGGCACTTAGAGTGCACCTTTTCAGTGGCTAGATCTCCTGGAAAGTGAAACCCTAGTTTCACAAAGTACCAGAAAACCAGTGTACCAGAAGTACCAGAAGTACCAGAGTACCAAAAAACCAGAAGCACCAGTCCAGAAATTCGTAGATCAAGTTTGAGGGGGTAAAAGTTGGATTTTCGAAATTCCAACTGCACCAGCTAACTCTACTCAGCCCAGCGCATCTATCCCATGGATCAGAATTTCAAAATTCGAAGTTTGAAAAATTAGGGTTTCCTCATAAAACCCTAAGTTGTAGTTGCATTTGCAGTCTCAGAACTAGCTGCAATTGCAGTACCAGTTGCAGTTGCAGTCGTAGAACCAGCTGCAATCACTCTTGAAGTTTTTGGTAATGATTACCGCTGCTACCAAATGGATCCACTACCTGCAAATGCTATCTGAGGTATGTACTCACATATGGTTAATGGTTAAATCCTAAAGAGTATTTGCAGGAGAAGGGATCTTTTGCCATAGATCCAGAAGGATCTCAAGATCCAACACATTGAGAGGAATAATGCAACCCGGGTGTGATTATTCTAATATACATCTATTTGTCATGACATTATCTCAATTAGTGTTGCATGTTGAAGCTATGATCAAATTATTAGAAGGATTGAAAAGTTGATCACAGAGCTTATCCTCTAACCTAACCTTTTGTCAAGTTAGCGTATTGTCTTAGT
>SNQJ01S0067761.1:0-10263 GCA_010110895.2 Picea sitchensis | reverse complement strand
TTCTTCCCCTAGAGGGTTTCCCAGGATAAATGTTGTGTCTCTTGTGAATGTGTATTTCTCAATGATCTTGTTCTTATGATGCTCTTATCTATTGAAATGCAAAGAACTATAATAATGGCATAAACATTAACATGGTATCAGAGACAACTTGAAGGAAGCACAATTTGCAAGATGAAAAACATCACTGTTGCAGCACTTGCAAATTAGGGTTTTGCAAAAGTAACTCTTTTCATCTCCCTAAACACCTAGAAAGTTGCGCCCTCCCCCCAGGATCAATTTGGCACCTAGAGCGCACCTTTTCAGTGGCTGGATCTCCCGGAAAGTGAAACCCTAGTTTCACAAAAGTATCAGAAGTACCGGAGTACCAAAAGTACCAGAAGCACCAGTCCATAAATCCGCAGATAAGATTTGACAGGGTAAAAAATGGATTTTCTCAGATCCAAGGATACCAGGCTACTCGCCTCAGCCAAGCGCACCTCCTGGTAAGGTCAAAATTTGATTTTAAGCATTTTCAATTTTTGGTCATTTTCGTAGCCTCATGTACAAGATGTCTGCAAGCACAAATCTTGTTGAGAAACTAGAAGGCATAGACAACTTCCATGCCTGGAAGTATAGGATCGGTATGATCCTTGCAAAGAATGACCTAGCAAAATTTATGAAAGAAGAAGTGGAGGTACCTGAAGATGTCGTAGAGAAAGAGAAGCATTAGAAGGACTCAATCAGGGCTCAAAGAATCATTGTAGATTCAATCAAAGACCACTTGATCCCATATGTATCATCCAAGAAGACTCTGAAGGAAATGTTTGACTCTCTAAGCAAACTATATGAAAGAAAGAACATCAATCGAAAGATGAACCTAAGAACTCAATTGAAGAATACCAATATGCAGAAAGGAGAAATGATTCAAGAATATTTCTCCCGAATCTCAGAAATAAAAGAATAGTTAAAAGCGATTGGAGACACCATCGACAATGACAAATTCATGATAACAGCCCTAAATGGTCTCGCAAGACCTTGGGATTCTTTCATCCATTCAGTATGTGGCAAAAAGGAGAAACTATAGTTTGAAGGCCTATGGGAAGAATGCATCCAAGAAGAGACAAGGGTAGCCAACTGTGAAGCACTACTAGCAAGGGACGATGATCAAGACCTAGCTACTCATACAAAAGGAGGAAGGAAGAAACCCTACTTCAAAAGGGAATCTCATAGAGAACCGCAACCATCAAACAAATTCAACAACCAAGAATCTCATTCAAAAAATCTTCAGAAGAAAGGACAACGCAAGGGATGAGATCTCTCATCCATACAATTCTATCATTGTGATAAGATGGGACACAAGGAGAATAATTTTCCAGTTAGAAGAGAAGAATACAAGAGGAAGCACAAAAGGCAACATGCTCACATAGCTGAAGATGAAGAACCACCTATGAAAATGATTAGGGACCATGTCTTGATCTCATCTCTCTCATGATCTGTATCACCTGGAGAGGACACAGGGCTCATTGATAGTTGAGCATCAAATCATATGATGGGTAAGAAAAATACTCTCTCTTGTATTTCAGAAAAGAAGTTTTCTCAAAAAGTAACTCTTGGAGATGATTATCAATATCCCATCAAGGGAATAGGAGAATCAAACTACAAGCTAGATTCAGAAAACTCAATAACAATGAAGGACGTACTCTATGTATCGGGCCTAAAATAGAACTTACTCTCCATATCATCTTTAGACAAGAAAGGCTATAGAGTTGCCTTCATAGATGGAGAAGTTCTTATGTGGGCTAAGGGAGAAACCTTAAATGAAGAAATCGTCTTCGGAAGTGAAGAAAATGGCTTATATAAGCTGAAGGGTCACCAAGAAACTGCCATGACCCATGCCATCGAAAACTCATGCGAACTTTAGCATAGAAGATTGGCCCACATCAACTACAAGGCGCTACCATACATATGCAAAGTTGTCACAGGTTTACCAGAACTCAAGGTTGATCAGGAAGGCATATGCAATGGCAAAGTTGTCACAAGCCACCGTAACTCAAGGTTGATCAGAAGGCATATGCAATGGATGCACAAGGAAGAACATCAAGAACCTTTTTCCAAAGAGGGGCAACAAAGAAGAAGGAGCATTGGAACTCATCTTCGCACGCAGGTGGCCCAATTCCGTCATCCTCCATTAGAGGGTATGTATACTATGTATCATTTATTGATGATTATTCTCTGTGAAGACCTCGATATAAAATTCCAAAAGATGAATTGTTAAAGAAATTCAAGGAATTCAAAGCCTTGATAGAGAATCTTCCAAAAGAAAGATTAAGATGGCTCTGGTCGACAATGGAGGAGAATATACCTAAAGGAGTTCATGAAATTCTATAGAGATGTTGGGATCAAGAGGGGAACTCCACCACTCCCTATAATCCTAAAACAAAACAATGTAGCCGGAAGGAAGAATGTGAACAATTATGGAAGTCAGAAGACCAAGGATTCACAAGATCTTCCTATGTGCCGCGGGCAGCAAAGAATGCCAGCTTGTTTATGCGTAATAGACATCCTCATAGCACTTAAGCCCGAAGACCCCGTAAGAAATGTTCACCGAAAGAGCCGGTGCTCGACTTCCCAAAATATTTGATGTCCGTGATTTATTCATACCGAAGAGAAAAAGAAAACAAGTTGGAACCCTATAGAAAGAAGGGAATTGTGGGATACCATGAGGTATCCAAGGCCTTCAAAAACTACATACCAGGTCACCGCCACATATTGATATCAGCAGGATCGGACCTTGATGAAAATAAGCAACAACTTAAGAACGAAGATGCAAGTTTGAAGTATATGAAGAGGGAACCAGAATCCTGCATCTTAATCCATGAGGGAAGTCTCGAAGGCAGAATTTGTAAGGAAGTTGTAACTTCCCCAATGAGTAGACTCCCAAGACCATGATGTAACCAAAGTTCAAGAACCTCCTCAAAATGACCCTCTCTCCCAAAAAGAAAGCATGCTTAAAAGAGCTTATTCAAGATGGAGAGAGAGTATGGTGTTCCAGAAAGAACAACGAGACAGGTGAAAAGAACAAAGCCACTCCGCCATAATTCCGCTTTGAGGCAATCTACTTGATTTAGGCTGAAACCTACATGCTTTGAAGAGGCCATTCAAAAGAAGGAATGGGCAGATGCCATGACAGAGGAATACCAATCCATAATAAAGAATGATGTATGGGAAATAGTTCCCAGACCAAAAAGTAAGGATGTGGTATCAAAAAAATGGCTCTTCAAAATAAAACATACTACTGATGGAAGTATTGAGAAATATAAAGCAAGATTTGTCGCTCGTGGCTTTTCCCAGAAGGAAGGTATTGACTATGAAGAGACATTCGCTCTTGTGTCCAGATACACTTCAATCAGAACCATTATAGCTTTTGCTGCCAAGATGAAATGGAAGTTGCACCAAATGGACGTGAAGACATATTTCCTAAATGGTGTTATCGAAGAGGAAGTGTATATAGAGAAACCCCAAGGATTTGAGGTTGAAGACAGGGAGTCTCATGTTTGCCAATTGAAGAAAGCCTTATACGGATTGAAGCAAGCTCCCAGAGCTTGGTATGGCCATATAGACAGTTTCTTGACGAGCTTAGGCTTTACCAAGAGTAAAGTAGACTCAAATCTCTACTTCAAAATCATGTATAATGAACCAGTAATATTACTACTGTATGTGGATGACTTATTCTTAACTGGAGAAGAAAAGCTCATCACTGAATGTAAACAGAGACTTGCCACAGAATTTGAAATGAAAGACCTTGGTCTAATGAATTACTTCTTAGGCCTTGAGGTATGGCAGAGTCTAGAAAGAATCTTCCTTAACCAAGGGAAGTACACAGTCAAAATCTTAAAGAGATTCGACATGCTAGAATGCAAGTCCATGAATACTCCCATGGAAGCGAAGTTGAAGTTGTTGGTCGATACTTCATCAGATTTGAAAAATGCCACACTATGTAGACAGATTATTGGATCACTGATGTACCTGATGAACACCAGACCAGACATCTGTTTTGCAGTGAAAACCTTGAGTCAGTTTCTGGTAGAGCCCATACGTGTTCACCTAGTGGTTGCAAAACATGTGATGAGGTACCTTAAAGGTACAATGGATTATGGTCTCAGCTATGATGGAGATCATGACTTCACATTGACTAGATATACTGATGCATATTGGGTAGGAAGCATTGCAGACTGAAAAATCACTTCCGTATGTTGTTTCAGTTTGGGATCAGCCATGATCTCGTGGTAGAGTAGGAAGCAATCCATTATTTCTCTCAGCACGGCGGAAGTAGAGTACATTGCCGCATGTTCTGCTAGCTGCGAAGCTATATGGCTTCAAAAGTTGCTGACAGACCTATTCGACTTGGAGATGAGAGCAATCACGATTCTATGTGACAACCAGAGCTGCATAAAGATGACAGAATCATGTATTCCACGACAGGTCGAAGCACATAGAGATCCGCTATCATTTCATTCGTGACATGGTACAGAGAGGAGCCTTGAAGCTCCAGTACATTAGCACGGATGAACAGGTTGTTGACGTGTTGACTAAGCCTCTATCTTGTGTAAAGTTTGAACACTTTCAAGATAAGCTTGGTATAGTCTGAAAGGACCCTCCCTGAAAGGGGGAGTATATATATTTTCCTTGCTTCTGGCCTCGCTGTTAGACGTAAATCAAGATGAGTCATTGCTTCTGACCTCGTTGTTAGACGTAAATCATGACGTTGTGTGATCCTTGCTTCTAACCTCGCTGTTAGATGTAAAGAAATATGAGTCATTGCTTCTGACCTCGTTGTTAGACATAAAGCATGACGTTGTGTGATCCTTGCTTCTGACCTCGCTGTTAGACATAAAACAAGATGAGTCATTGCTTCTGACCTCACTGTTAGACGTAAAGCATGACGTTGTGTGTTCCTTGCTTCTGACCTCACTGTTAGACGTAAAGCAAGATGATTCATTGCTTCTGACCTTGTTGTTAGATGTAAAGCATGACGTTGTGGATTCCTTGCTTCTGACCTAGTTGTTAGAAGTAAAGCAAGATGATTCCTCGCTTCTGACCTAGTTGTTAGACATAAAGTGAGATGATGATGTGTTCCTTTCTTCTAACCTCGTTGTTAGACATAAAGCAAGATGATTCATGCTTCTGACCTTGCTTTTAGATATAAAGCATGATGTTGTGATTCCTCGCTTCTGACCTAGTTGTTAGACGTAAAGAGAGATGATGATATTCCTTGCTTCTGACCTAGTTGTTAGACGTAAAGCAATATGTGACTGACACTGAGCTACCAGCTTAATAGTTGTGACATTGAGCCAATGTAGTACTGCCAGCCTAGTGCTGTGATGAGGTATCATTTTTTTACTGATACATATTTGATGTAGATAATGATAGCATTCTTTCGAGAATGATGATGTTGTCGATGAAGAAAACTTTCGATGACTCGTAAATATGCTAGCCAAGGTTTCAATATGATATTGACGATACTGTCCTCCTGATGCCACTGATGATGCAGACCTCTCTCGCCTGATGCTGATGAAGAATACCCTTCTTGTTAAGGGGGAGTGTTGAAATAATGTAACTGCGAAGAGCATTCTTATTATTATTGTTATTTTATTATTAGGATTAATCCCTATTGTGGATTAATCATGTCAGTAATTGTATTAGGACCAAATCCCCTTTTGCGGATTGGTCATCAAACAATTGTAATAGACAGAATAAGAAGTCGGCCCCAAGAGTTATTATTGAAGACCTAGAATTAATTAAAGGTGGGTTTACCCACCCAGAGTGAGAGGTTGGCCCTACCAGTGAAACCCTTTCACATGTGCCAGTCTTGTATATATAGGAGGCTAGCGCCTCACTTTAAACACACAACTCACTTGCTCATTCTCTTATGAGGCAAGCTGCAATTACCAGTTGGAGAGAGTTGAAGAAGAGTAGCACATCTCTTGGGGAGGACTATCTGTATTGGTTTGAGTTATCTCTTGAACATTGTATAATCTATTTATGATAAGGAAGTTTTTCCTGGGTTATCTTCCCCTAGAGGGTTTCCTGGGATAAATGTTGTGTCTCTTGTGAATGTGTATTTCTTAGTGATCTTGTTCTTATGATTCTCTTATCTATTGAAATGCAAAGAACTATAATAATGGCATAAACATTAACACGATGAGCATGCTAGTTTTAGCAGGGGAAATATAGATCCAGCCCCTGTATCTAATATAAACTGTCGATCTAGGAATGAAATGATGATTATCTTTCAAAGATGGCATGCATGGGATAAAACCAAAAAATTTCTCTACAGAAATCGTATAGCATGGAATGAATTGGCTTTAAGATTAACGTGGGGTTTCACTGGAAACTTAGGAATCTGGTGGGAAAGAGTTCCCGAATCAGATAAGCTCCAAATTATGAATCATGATACCCTAGTAGATGAACTAGTTAAGGTTGTAGTTCATGAATTTTATGGTAGCTATAAGATTGACTTTGATCATATGTCAATATGTATATGAGTCAAAAGTTATGCTATATTATCCAACTTCCAGATTTTTTGTGCACGATGCAATATCTTCTCTATCAATGTCCTGATCCTGACAATGTTGCATATCTTAGAAAATACCTCTCAGCAATGCCTGGTAAAATACCTAATCTAGTCAGAGAAAGACTAGAACATCTAGATATTGATTTAGATGACTTATCATTAGCTGGATTGCATGAGAATATCACCGCTACACTCCAAAAAGAGTGTATTCGTCGTAAAACTAGCAAGTCTGTTAAGAAATAGCTTGGGTTTGATTCTAGTGTGTGGGATATTTTTGTTGAGACATATTATCACTTTGGTTGTTCACCAATGAAAGGACGTCCAGATCATTTCAAATCTGATTGTGGATGCTTTAAGTGTAAGCACCGAAAAACCTTTAGAAAAACTAAAGGTGAGCTCCCAAAGAAATTTGGTTCTCGCAGCCATAACACATCCCCACATAATGCCTATTTCAAGCGCAGGCCTAAACCTACACAGTCTAGCCACACCAAGTGCTACATTTGTAAAACGTCTGGCCACTGGGCTTCACAGTGTCCTTTGTGGAAGAAAACTAAGTTTCAAAACAAAATTATGGATCTATTCACCACCAGTTATGATCCAGCTGAATGGGACTTAGTTTCTACCCATTCAGAAGGTGAATACCTTTCCCTCACAAAGTCTAAACCTGAGACTCCTTCTGAACCCAGTTCCCCCGATTCCTCATATTTCGATGACTTACCAGAGTGTCTAATATTTTTAGATCTGAAAATGATGTCCACCTGTTAAGAGCTTCCAACCCTTCTTTAGCGCAGATCTTCATTGCAATCAAGGCTATATCAGTTAACCCCTAGACAATTCCAAATTGCTAACCGACTACGTGCCCATATCCAAGCCCTTGATTCCAAAATTAAAATCCATCAATAGCTAAGCATGGTGAATGTACAACATTACTCACCTCATGATTTTTCTTTTATCCCACGTAACCCTCATTGATCCTAATTTCCTACATCAATGGAAATCCTATGCTAACAAGCACCTAGTAAACATTCTTGATGATGTAGAAGAAGAAGAAGAAGAATTGCAAAATGTTAATTCATTGGATCAAACAATTAGCACATTAGAGACTTCAATAAAAGAAAAAGAAGCTATGATCAAAGAGATCTAGAAATCTGTAAAGCTCGAAAAGGAAGAGCTAAACTATTTAAAGAAAAAGTGGGATCATCTTTTTGAGCAAGAATTAGAAGAACACACATTCTATCCTCCACAGATTCCAAAAGATCAATCTTCATAACTGACTACTCACAATCAATTAAATGGGTTTGAATATAGGTTGATAATTGAGATTGATATCAAAGTATCTGGATATTTAACTTATACTCTAGATGCTCAATTATATACTGGTGCTATGAATTCATGTGCTAAGTATGGTGCAATTCCTTCATATTTCTAGCAGCCTATTAGTATATCATTCAAAGTTGTCAATAAGATTGAAATAAAGATCCAGTCTTTTGCTCCAGATTTTCCTATAGTTTTGAAAGGTGTTAAAGTTCGTGTTAACTTATATTGTTTTGACACTGAAGTCGATGTCCTATTAGGACAAGATTTTGTAAATAGGTATTTACCATTTACAGTTGGCTAGAACTTTGTACAGATTACTGTTTTAGGTAAAACCATTTATATTCCAAGAAAGTCTTCATATGAATCAAGGATAGGTTCTTCTAAACCTATACCACAATTAGAAAGGTCTGCTGAGAAGTTATCAAAGATTCGAAAGATCGTTAATAATGTTGAAAAGTATGGTCTTCAGTCTATTCAAGATATCAAGGAAAAGATCGAAATAGATTGTACCTCAGATTACCCTGATGCCTTCTAGACTAGAGAGAAATATTTTGTAGACCTACCTTACAAAGAAGACTATTTTACTAAACCTCAAAAAGCTTCGGCTAATCAAATGTCTCCCATAGAAACAGAATATTGTTAGAAAGAAATAGTTGAACTTATGGAGATAAGATTAATTGAATCTAGCCGCAGCCCTTGGGCATGCCCTGCATTTTATGTCAACAAACATAGTGAGAAGAAAAGAGGAAAACCAAGAAGCGTTATAAATTATAGATCCCTCAATGATGCTATGTTACCTATCAGATTTCCTCTACCATCAAAAGACATGCTTTTCTTGAAAATCAGTGATTGTAATGTCTTCACCAAGTTTGACTTAAAGAGTGGTTTTTGGCAAATTGGAATATTTCCAAAGGACAGGTACAAAACTACTTTCTTCATCCCCCATGGTCATTTTTAGTGGAAGGTAATGCCTTTTGGATTGAAAAATGCACCTTCTGAGTTTCAAAAATGAATGGATGACATCTTCAAGCATTTTTCCTTTGTAATTGTTTATATTGATGATTTTTTGGTTTGTTCTTTAGACACTAAGTCTCATAATGCTCAGCTCAAAATTGTATATGATCATTTGTTTCACCATGGCTTAGTCCTAAGTAGATCCAAACTCTGCTGGGCTAAAACAAACATTGAGTATCTAGGACTGATACTATCTCAAGGAGCCATTGAACTTCAAGAACACGTTTTGAAAAAGATATCAAAATTCCCTGATGAAATTCTAGATACTAAATAGCTACAAAGATTCCTTGGTAGTCTTAATTACATTTTCCAGTTCTATGACCATCAAGCCAAAGATGTGTGAATCCTGCAAAAAAGATTAAAAGGAACAATCCCATGGAATACATGAAAAAGGTTGTACAAATTATCAAGCAGAAGATCCAAGATCTTCCTAGGCTACATCTACCTAATGTCTCGTTACTGTTGATCCTTGAAACTGATGCCTCTAATGAGACATGGGCAGTAGTATTATTACAGAAAAGAAGCCCTGTGAAAGAAGAAGTCTACATTTATGCCTCTGCTTGTTTTTCAGAAGCAGAATCCAGATACCCCTCATCTCATAAATAAATCCTTGCCGTAAAGAATGGAATCGAAATATTTAGACTGTTTTTAAAAACTATTCATTTCACAGTTAGAACATATTTAAATCATATGAAAGGAATGGTGTCTAATCAACGCCTTCTTGAACAGGGTAACAATAGGATTTTGAGATGGATTTTATCGCTTGATAGTTTCGATTTTGATATTCAATACTAGCCAGGGAAAGATAATTGTATTGCATATTTACTTACAAGAGAACAGCTCCAGCCCCACAGGCAGTTCGAGAAATTAATATGATGGCATCCTCCTCACAATGCACTCCTACTGCACCTCCAGGATACAAATGGGTTTTGTTATGTGATCATTGTAGATATTGTTATTGTTTTATCTGTATGGAAAAATGTATAAAAAATAGTCTTGCATGTAAAGAGATCCTAGAAAGATGGATCCAGCCCTATAATCATTGCATATCTAATTCCAGTTATTTCATGCATAGCACCAGAATGTCCAGAGGAAATATAACTAGTGTTCCTATGCAAGGATAGAGATACATATACATATATAGTCCCAGCTTGACTTATGCTGATTATTGTGCTATTATGAACCAAGTTAAATATACTGGTTGTTAAGAACCAAACATCAATATAGCATAGAAAAACCTCAGGAAAACTACTCAACGCCTTGAAAAAGACATAATTTTAGATAATAAGCCTCTTCGAGGGGGCAACCTCCTTTTACCCCACTTAAATTTTCAAGTACAAGATGATTCAAAATGAAAATGTCTCCTTGGTATATATAGG
>SNQJ01S0067760.1:12197-45135 GCA_010110895.2 Picea sitchensis | reverse complement strand
GGGTATTTGGTTTTCATGTGTGTAGGTACTTGTTTATCATACATCAACGCAGCCCCTTTAGGTATATAATCAACACTGGCATGTAATCATTCCATCTTAATATCCATTGCATCTCCCAGTCACACCCTCCGACATTTTCCTATAGGATCCTCACATCCGGCTCTACAGTATTATCACCTCCACTGCATTTCAAGTACTGTCACCTGGTAGCACTCTCCCCTACATAAGTTGTCCCATTTATAGTCCCCTTTGTCACTTTGAAACTCATGATGCTCCAGCCCCTAGGGATGGGAGTCCCTATAGTCTTACGCATGTTCGAGAATTAGCCACATACTCCTTCTCCTCATTATGTTATCTTTCCCAATGGACTCCCAGGATATCTCCTCACGGTTCTCGTTTGACTACGCCTATGTAGTATCATTAACCCTCCATTTCATCCAAAGTAAGTTTTCCCATCTGCATCTTTCCCTCCATTCATTTACCTCATACAAAAACCCACCTATGGGGCCCCCACCCTCCACCAATTCTCCACACAACTTGTGCCCTCACCGGCCAAGCCATCTTGCACTGGGGCACCTATTTCTGTATCTACACACTTATCCCAAATTATTCTTTATTCATTTGGTAATTTTACAAAACCTTTGTTTCCATCATTTACATAGCTTTTTGTTATCACCTTTAGCAACCTTCTTTTTCTGGAAAAGAAACCCATGTCGCCCTTGGTTGGGGAATTTACTATCTCCTACTCCTGTCGACATAGTCCATAAAATCCGAGTATCCCACCATCCATGTACCCCTGATCTCTGAGTTTGTCCACTTTTTCATGCCTCTGGCACAATTTAACCCACATCTAGTCATCCCCCTGACGCTAGATTCAATTTCACAATAGTTTCCACTCATACTTCATATATATCCCCAACCAAGGGCAGTCTTGAGTCTCACCGCATCTTGACTTCGTCGATGTTCCTTATCATTTCCTGATCTCACTCCAGTGGATTTCATCAATCCCTTTGCTTCTTGGAGTCGTGTCTCCCTTTCTATCGACATTAGCATAGTTATCAGAAGGGCAACAATATATTGACTCTCATTACCTTTACAATGAGGAGTCTCGGACGGCACAGAGAGAACCATCATTGCTCTTTGTTGTCATTGACCCCCATAACATTCGATGTCAACATAATCTCATGTTACGGGGGGTCTTACTATGCGACTATTGCAGTTGTTTTATACTAGCCGAAGACCTCTGAATTCATTGGGCCATCAATGCCTATGAGTCCTCGACACTTCTTACAAGTGTCATCGTCTCTTTTCAGAGTATGTTCACCACAAGAATTATCATCTACCATTATCAAACTACCTTGGAGGGCACTACAGTTATCTACATCAGCATATAGCTTCAGTTATTGTCTTACATATTTGATTTACATGACACGAGCATGGGGCATGCCTGCCTCGTTTGTATATAGCTTTTATTTTTTCCTACACCAAGAGAAAGGTTCGGTCCCATAATTTCCGCTCTCCTTCTGACAAGTCATTTTTGTCGTTCCTCTGAGCACTCTTTCTTACAATGGTACTCTCAATAGAACAAATATTGATGTATTTCGGCTATACGTATGCTCCTAACCTCACACATCAGGGGGCATCTGTTATAACTGAAATTTCGTCTGCAAATGGTTACAGGAATCTAGCATCTCCAAACACCTATTAGTTCACCGGCATCCCTAAAAAATCATTTCCAAAAGGCACAAACTATACAACTAGTTATAAAATTGACATGTGCATAAACACTATAGGAAGTGTGCGCACGTGCACAGGCCAAAAAAGCCAAAAGAGCGCACATGCGCCCGATGTGCGACTGTGTATGATAAAAGATGTGCACTCCTGTGAATGGTGCATTTATGGTTCTTTTCAGCCCCTCACCCACTTCTGGTTCATCTCTCAAGTTGATTTGACCCTCAAATTCGAGATGAATCTAAGTGGGGGGCTAGTCAAAGACCGAAGGGTGCCCTAAAGGGCCCCTTGTTCACACTAAAGACCGGTTGGATAATGCCTCAAATATTTTCTATAAAAAGAGGTCATGGGTGCACTATGAATTCAAGAATCTCATTGTATTGTTATGCTGCCTCTATTCTCCTACAATGAACCTCTTTCCTTAATGGAGCATACTAGCATCATCTCATTAAGATATTCACCTCACCTCTTGAGGGAATAAGCTTGGATTTCTTCACCATTGACTTTCTAGTTTTCCATTTGTAAGAAAAGATCTCACATAGAGGACTCAAGAGTCCTCCCTAGGAGGAAGAAGGGATCCATAAGTCCCCCTTTCTCTTTGGTGTTTTCCCACTAATATAACCTCTCCATTGGTGGCATGAATATTGGTCAATTGTTTGATTGATTTTGGTTCTAATTTCCTTATGCATTGTAGTTTCATTTCTTTAGTTTTTATTATCTTAGTTGTTTGTTTATTTCATGTGATTGAGTCATTGATTCATACACTAACTTTTGTCATGTCCAGCAGACCCAACTAGACTTGCAAGTGTCCCTCTTTTTCTCATCCAAGTGGCGAAAAGGATACAACAACATTGAATGGAGAAGTCCTGGAAGGAATGGTGAATGGAAGTCGGTTGAAACTCTATAGAGATGGTCAAACCTCTGTGCATTAATCAGAATTGTGCAAGAACACATGTACCATAATAGTGTATTATAGTAAGCAAAAAAAAATAGAAAAAATAGAAAAAGGGAAAAGAAGAAAAAGTGGAAAAAGAAAAACAAAACCAAAGGTAAGACAATAAGAAGTAACAGAGATACAACAACAAGACCCGTGCAGATAAGGTGAGTATTTCACAGATAAAAGAAACATCACAAAGATAGTTAGGTATGCACAAAATCAATGTGTGGAACATGATGTCTTGATCGTTAAAGGCATTAAAGGTGTAAAAGGCTTCAGAGAACATAAGTACGCTACCACCAGTGAAGTGCATGACGACCATTTTGGCACAAAGGTAGTCATACAATGAAATCGAAAAAATAAGGGACCAACAAAATATTTTCCAGCACTAATTAGTACTGCTACATGACAAAGAATTAAGGGTAATATGGGAATTGGAAGTTGCGCAGGGCAAGTTAAAGCAAGAAGCACATGAAAACAAGGAGAAACTCACAACCCTGTTTGCGCAGGTTGTAGAGGATATTTTGGAACAAGAAGAAAAAGTCAAGAAATAAGTCACGAAAGTAAAGGAAACCTCCCAAAATTTCATGGAAGGATGGAGGGGTATGACACAGCAAGATTAAGTGGCTCAAGATGAGCCACATGTGAGTGTTGGGAGCCTCTTGGATAGGTAGTTTGAAGAACGAAGAATGAGGACACACACAAAAGAAGTAAGGAAAATAATTAGGTGCAAAACCAGGCAGGCATGCAAAAGCAGGAAGAACAATAGTTGGGCAGGTAAAAGAATCATGCAGGACAAATATAGGAAAAGCACGCCCGAACAATGAGTTTTCATGAGTTTTCATGGGTTTTGGGGTTAATCGAGTATGGTTTTGAGCCCTAAATTCTATGTATAAACATGTAATGGGTCGGGTAGAATAGGTTGTTGAAGCGGAGCTAAAGTTGTTGTTGTTGCTAAAGTAGAGATAAAGTTGTTGTTGTTGTTGCTAAAGTAGAGATAAAGTTGTTGTTGCTACTGAAGGTCGAAATTTGTTGTTATTGAGAGAATAGACTGAGGATGAGAGAGAGTCTATGTCTGAAGGTTTAGGGAAAAAAATTCATAGAAAATCTTGCACTGCAGAGAGGCTAGGTAAGTTGGATAAATACATCATGATGTATCTATTGTAATCATAGTGTGCAAGCCTAAGAAGATTACATAAATAATAATAAAGAAGCTAGTCATTGTGGACATATCCCAAATTTTGGGTGAACCACATTAAAACTTTGTGTATGAATGTCTTCTTATGTGATTTATCATGAATGTTTTATTTATGAATAACTAGCTCTAGACCTGTGTAGTAGATGATTGATTCATAGTAGAGATGAATGTTACAATGAATATTTTACTTTGCAATTTGTGTCATAATGATGTTGCATAATTAAAGGTTACTAATTAATCAAGAAAAAAGGGACAAAGAATATGATGTGCAAGGTGGATAAGTAAGAATGTGTTAGATTTTTTTTATTTACAGAGCATTCGAGTTACCAATGTTCTTCATTACCATTAGCATATACATCATGTACTGAGCAGTAGCAGCATAAACAAGAGACAAAAATAACACAAGATATTTATCCTGGGAAAACCCCAAATGGGGGAAAAACCCAATAGCCTTTCTTAGATAGATTTTGTTTACAAAGTCCAACCATTCACTGGCTCTCAAGAGCCACATACAATATATAAACCCTAGCACTAGGCTAGCGCACCTCTAGTTCTCATAGCTGCAGTAGCAGCACATTACAAGAATAGTGCACCTCCTTAGAGAGATAACACACAAGATAAAGTATCCACCAAGAATAACAAAATACCCCATCTCTACCTCTCCTCTTCATCCTCATACTTGCACACATTTTCCTCGGTGAGAGAGTGTGTTGTGAGTGTGTCCAAATGAGCTATAAGTCCTCCTTATTTATGGTCTTCAAGTCAACTACCTCAGTTGACTTCTTCTCTAGGAATATTATTTTTACTTTATTCTTTTATGTGTGGGACGACTTCTCTTTTGGGTATTCTTCTTGTTGTTTAATGGTCTTCCTAGACTTCCTAAATCTTCTCTTCATCTAATAAATGTCTTCTAGAGGAAATTTCCTCCCACATCTACCAAATCATCAACACTCCCTCTTAGCTAGAGATATATATTTCACGATGTCTTCATCTAGTATTCCACTGACTACTCTACAATCAGTTGGTATCACATAGCTACCACAATGCCACCAATATCTTGAATCATTTGTTGTAGTCTTTGCAAACAAGTAGCACTCAGCTACTCCTAATGTGAAATGGTAGCATCCATGGCAATCATCTAGTATTGCACAGCTACTACAATGCCATCCAAAAAAACTCGACTGTGCCGATCTATAGTAGTACTCTACTATTATCCAGTGGTACATAACCACTCCAAGTATAACATGGCTACTGTCCAGAGACATAATGTCTCCATCCTGTAATCAACTAGTAGCTACACAAGCTACCACCATGCAGTCCAGTAGTCTCTATGATTATGCAGCAATCAACTAGTAGCAAGCATCTACTACCATGCCATCATCCATAATCATAGTCTGCAATCCCCATGACTATGCAACAATCAGCTACTACAATTCCATCATCCATAGTCATGGCCTCTATAACTATGTAGCAATCAGATAGTAGCATGTAACTACTATAATTCCATCATCCATAGTCATAGTCTCTATGCAGCAATCATCTAGTAGCACACAACTACTACAATTACATTATCCATAGTCATAGTCGATGTCTCTATAACTATGAAGCAATTAGCTAGTAGCACACAACTACTACAAGGCCATCAGTCATAGTTATAGTCTCATCTAGTAGCATGAAGCTACTCCCATAGTCCTCATGACTATGCATGTGATGTTTCTTCTCTCATCAAGTCTGATAGTGCATTATCCCCTCAGTCACCTCATATGACCGATCTAGGGAACCCTTTTCCAGAAGGGTTATCCATCATGAGAAGAAACAACACACCTCCCTCTCAACAATGGTGGACATTCTACATCACGCCAAGCTTGTCTCTGAAGTACTCATACTTCATTCTATATAGAGGCTTGGTGAGAATGTCTATTATCTTGTCATCTATGGATATGTATTGGAGCTCTATATCTCCTCTCTGCACCATGTCTCGGATGTAATGATATTTGATCTCTATGTGATTTGACGTTTCATGGAAGATAGGGTTCTCTTAAATCCTCATGCAACTTTGATTGTCACAATGTATCAAAGTTGGCTCCAATTCTAGATCAAATATCCTTGTAAGCAACTTCTGAATCCACACTCCTTCACGGCTTGCCACACTAGTTGTGATATACTATGCTTCTGTTGTACTAAGTGACACTAATGTTTGATTCCTTCTCAACCATGAGATCATACCTGATCCCAGACTAAAGCAGCATTCGATAGTACTCTTTCGATCCACTACACTCCCTGCCCATTCAGAGTTTGTATATCCCTGCAACTTCACATCACCACCTGAGACATATCTCAATCCATATCTAATCGTACCATGTAGGTACCTCAACACATGTTTTGTTTCCATCTAATGTACATGTCTAGGTTCAACCATGTATTGAATCAAGGCATTCACTACAAAACATATGTCTGACCTGGTGTTAACCAGGTACATCAAGGATCCAATCAGTTTCTTGTACATTGTGGGATCCACCAAATCTGAATATGAATCACTCGGAAGCTTCATATCTATTGTCATGGGTGTGGCCATGGACTTGCATTCCATCATCATGGATCATTATAGGTTCTCAATAGTATATTTTCCTTGGCTAAGGAAAATATCATCTGATCTCTTCCACACCTCCAATCCTAAGAAGTAATGCATCATACCTAGATCCTTCATATCTGACTTTGAAGTGACCTCCCTCTTGCACCTAACTATGAGATTCTTATCTCCTATCAAAAACAAGCCATCCATGTATAGAACTAAGATCAATGGACATCCATTCTCAACCTTATAGTAAAGGTCGGGATCTGCATCACTCTTGGTAAATCACAAGCTCATCAGGTAGTTATCTATCCTGGCATACCACGCCCTGGGTGCCTACTTCAATCCATACAAGGCCTTCTTCAATCTGCAAACATGGGACTCCTTCCCATGGATAAAAAAACCTTGTGGTTTCTCTATGTACACTTATTCCTCTATTAGACCATTCAAGAAAGAAGTCTTGACATCCATCTGGTGTAATTTCCATCCCATTGGGGAAGTAATCACAATAATCAATCTGATGGAAGTGTACTTTTCTACAAGAGAAAATGTCTCATCGTAGTCTTATCCCTCTCTCTAGGAGAATCCTCTAACCACAAATATTTCCTTGTACTTCTCTATGTTGTCATATTCAGCATGCTTGATCTTGTATATCCATTTGGAAGTCACTATTGACTTCCCTTCTGGTCTCGGAACCACCTCCCATGCATCATTCTTCATGATGGACGGATACTCCTCCATCATGATATCCTTCCATTCATGCTTCTCAGCAGCTTCTTCAAAGGTGGAAGGCTCTGAATCAGTGATGCTTCTCATCAGTGCCACATAGCTAGAAAAATTAGTGGTCTCTTGCTCTCTCTAAAAGAGCCTTTGGGAGTTGCATGTCCTTTGGCTTCCTACAAGGTGTTCTGGAGCCAAATTGGTATCTTTCTGTTGACTATAGCTTCTCTGGGTGGATCTATAGGTATCTCTAACTCTACCATCACATTCTGAATTTATGGAATGGGTTCCTCTGGTGTAGATTCTTCCATGACTACTTCCTTTGGAGACTCATGCTCCTCTCCTTCCTCATCCATGTGAGACTCCCTTGATATTCTAAAGGATTCATCTTCATCAAATGTTACATCACGGCTGATCTCAATCTGTCTCTTCCCGGGAATGTATATTTTGTAAGCCTTCGAAGTCTCATTGTATCCAACAAATGTGCCCTTCTTTCCTGGAGGTTCCAACTTCGTTTTCTTCTCTTTTGGAACATGTATGAATATTGGACAACCAAAAATCCTCAAGTGACTGATTTTTGGTTTCTTTCCAGTGAATACCTCATCAGGTGTCTTTCTCCCCAATATCTTGTGAGGACTTATGTTCTAGACATACATATTTGTAATGGAAGCTTATGCCCATAAGTGCATGGGTATGCCCTAGTCATGGATCATCACTTTCGTTGCTTCTACAATGGATCTGTTCTTTATTTTTGCAACCCCATTATGTTGGGGGTTGTAGGGAGTTGTTAGCTCCCTCTTAATCCCTACTTCTCTGCAAAATTATTTAAAATCCTTTAAGGTGTACTCACCTCCATTATCATATCTCAAGACTTTAATCTTCCTTTCGAAGATATTTTCAACTAAAGCCTTGAATTATTGAAACTTGTTAAAGATGTCATCTTTTTTTTTTAAGAAGTAGATCCATGTGTTTTGAGAATATTCATCTATGAATAATACATACTATAAAAAAAATTCTAGGTATGGAACCTTCATTTGTCCGCATACATCAGAGTGTATGGCATCCAAGATACCCTTGGACATATTGTCACTGCTAGTAAATCTTCCCTTGACATTATTTCCAAGTGCACAACCTTTGTATACTCCATCATGTTCTACCTGAATGTCGGGTAGACTTGTAACCATATTTCCTAATATAGGTAGTTCTATATAGTTTTGTGGGAAAATATTCGGTGCCATAGCTCACTTGAGATAACAATGTTGTGTACAAGGGATTGTTCTTGGTATATCTTCAAGTTATATAGTCCTCCCTCTAGGCCACCAATCATGGTAGCTTTATTAATGCTTGAACTCTTGAGCCATAGAAGAACTTGGTCATCCACAAAAGCTACCCTAAATCCTTTATCTTCTAAAGAAAAGATGGAAATTAAATTCTTATTTAAGTCTTGTACAAACACAATAGCTTTAATTAATATACGGTTACCTGAGTCAAGTTGTAGGGAGGCTTCTCCAAATCCTTTGAATTCATGCTTGGAATCATTCCCAAGCTCCACTTGAAGGGATGAGATATTTTCTATCAGATTTGAAAGAGAATTTATGGATCTGGTCATGTTCTTGGAAGCACCATTGTCTATGAGCCAAGTGTCACTCTCTTGACTTATGGTTCCTACGAGTGCTGAAAAAAATTCAAATTCTTCATCTTTTGACTTGTGCTCTTCAACTTTTGTTGTATGTGCATGGTTCTTCTTCTTCTTTCCCTTTTCGTGTTTATGAGGGAATTGCGAGGCATAATGTCCCATCTTCTTGCAGGTATAGCATCTGATATTTGACACATCCTTATTGTGACGTGGTTTCTTAGAATTCTTCGGGATGCCTTCCTCCCTTTCATTTTTATTCTTCACTTGGGAAAGAAGTGCTTGATTTTCATCATCAATTGTCTTCTATGATTTGGAAATCAACCTGGATTCCTCTTGGGTGCAGTCTTCCCATAGCTTGTTGAACTTGGGAAATTTCATTATGGTGCAAATCCCTTGAGAAAATGGGTCCCAAGAGGAGGGAAATCCATTTTGTGTAGTAGTCATGAGTTCAACGTCTTCTACTGGAAATCCATAAATAAAACATTCATGAGAAATCACATAATAATACATTCATACATATATTTTTTACATGGTCCACCCAAACTTTGGGCTACATCCACAATGGTTGGCTTCTTTATTATTCTTTATGTAATATTCTTAGTCTTGTGCACTGTGATTACAATAGATACATCATGATTTATTTCTCCATATTTTCTAGTCGCTCTGTAGTGAAAGACTCTCTCTACAAAACTCTCCCTAAACCTTCAGACATAGACGCCCTCTCATCCTCGGTCTGTTCTCTCAATAAAAACAAATTATGTCCTTCAACAGCAACAACAACTTTATCTCTGCTTCAACAGCAACAATAACTTTATCTCTACTTCAACAGCCTATTCTACTCAACCCATTACATATTTATACATATAATTTAGGGCTCAAAACCCTACTTGATTAACCCAAAACCCTATGAAAACTCATGCTTACAACTCATGAAAACTCATTGTTCGGGCGTGCTTTTCCTATCTTTGGCCTGCATGTTTCCTTTACTTGCTCGATTGTTGGTCTTCCTGATTTTTAGCGTCTGCCTACTTTTGCACCTAATTGTTGTCCTTCTTTCTTTTGAACGTGTCCTCGTTCTTTGTTCTTCGAACTGTTTGTCCACCAATGACCCCAACGGGGTGCATACTTGGGGTTAAGTGTACATCTCATGTGTAAATGTATATGTCGTAAGTTCAGCCTAATAATAAAGATTCCACATATGCAATGTGTAAATCTGTATTTATAGAGATCATGTAGTTAATATTGGGAGCATGTGATTTGGATGTACAAATGTATTTGGGTATTTGGAGAAGGTTCTCATATTCTTTAAGGAGTTATTGTGTAAGTCATCTCTCTTAACTATATTCTAGTTGTGATCCAAACTCATATTGGTATACATGGTGTGTACTTCTAGTCTATTATGATATTTTGAACATTGGGTTCTTAACATTTGGTTTCAGAGCATCGATCCTAGGGTTTTGTTGCTTCAAATAAGTCATCTTGGAATTTCTGCTATAAAAAAATTTCAGACAGGTTTTAGACTATGAAAATCTAAATATCCTGAGGAAACATAGAAATATACTTTTGGTAAAAATTCCAAATTTCACATCATTATACTTTTTGAGATATATCATATGGAAATTAGGGTTTTTTACTAGCCCTGAAATCAGTCTCAAATGAGTCATCTTGAGAATTTTGATATAACTTTTTTTTTGGTGAAGTTTCAAACTATGAAATTTTTAGGATTCTAAGGAAACATATTGAAGTACTAGTGATAGAAATTTTGGGTTATAAGATGCTAAATTTTTATTAACCCTAAACTAGTCTCAAACATATGTTCTAGGTAAAATATTCATATATGCTTCAGTAAAGATCCAAATTTAGTAAAACTAGTTTAATTATAAAGAGAGTAGTCCATAATAATACAAGTAAAAATTTCAAAATCATATCAAACAAATTGGAAGTGTGACATTCTATAGAAGTTAAATCTCTAAAAAAGGCCAAAAATCAGCAATTTACCATAACTTTCACATGGCACATCAAATTGTGTTCAGACCCATTGCATTGCATAGAAAGCATATTAGAGTACTAAAAATAAGTAATTTCAGACTCAAAATTACCAAAATTTCAGAGATACATTAGAAGGAAGGTTGGCCATAAGGACAAACTCCAAATCATGGTTTTAAAAGGTATGTTAACTTAAAACTATCATAACATTTGATTGGGATGTTCAGTTGAGGTGATTCAAAATCCATTATAAAGAGAAAACATAGGAGAATATACTAAAAGAAGGATTATAACTATTTGATATTAGTATTTTTAATATATTGAAGTTTCAAGTTGAAGGTTTGGGTTAGACCTCAATTAAGATTCAATGGAAATGCCTAACTTTAGTGGAAATGAAGATAAATAATAAATCAATCCCATTGAATGGTCAGGAATGATAAATAAAAATGATTTGAAGCCTTATTTAATAGTTCTTTATTTTGGGGGTGAATATTCTAAGTGGTGTAAAATATTTGATGAAGATACTAGATTATATGCCACATGGGAAAAAATTTAATAAATCTTCTCAAATAAATGGATTAGGGATACAAAAATGAAGGTGATGTATAAAATCAAATATGAATTAAAATAAGAAAAATAAGAGATCGATAAGAAGGGTGGTGAGCTATCTAAGATACAAGACCTTAATGAAGCACTCATTAAAAAGGTTCAAAAATTAAAATAAGAAAAGAGTAGAAAATGAAAGTTGGAAAAGGATGAGTCAAGGGAAGAATTGAAAAACAAAGATAAATAAATCAAAAGGTTACGTAAGAATATTCAAGAACTTATTAATGATGTTAATAAAGTTAAAAGGAAATTACATGAGTTTGAATCAAATAATAGGAGTGAAGATATTACCACAAAAATTGAAGAGGATACTATCAAAAAACTTGAAAAGGAAATTTGCAAGAAAGTTGAGGAATCCATAAATACTGTGTTGACGGGTTCAACTTCGCCAGACAACAACAAGGGGTACTCCCCGGTATACAGTCCTAATTAGACTATACACCATTTGGATTAGGAGTCCCATCCATAATTTGGCCTGACTGCCATTTATTGTTGTCTTTTGGTTTTCATATCGGTTACGGTCCAGTGTAATGATGAAGTGGGTGGATGAAATGCAAAGATGTAAACGAAGACTATGTATGTAAAGACAATTAATATATTGTTGATATGTGCCTACCTATCCTAGCTAGGACCATGCTAGAGTAATCGGTGAGTTATAATGCAACCAAAACTTTACACAACTTTTATACAGCTAGCTGCATAAAAAGAGGAAGATTGGAGACAATAACATACATATGTATATAATCAGATTAGTCTAGATCACAAAATCGTATACTATAATAACCCATAAATTCCAAGGCATTGAAATATTCAAATAAATGTCAATAATTGCAGAATGATTAAGATTGTATAAGAATTAGTCTACAACAAACAAAGCACTCTTACAGTCCATAGAAACAACAAATATCTTCACTTGAAGTAGTTCAAAGCTTCGATCAGTTTCTACACAGAATTCCTTCTATAACATGTTGGACCTGAGGGATTCTCAATATTCATTAACATTGCATAAGTTCTTGAAAAATTTCTTCGGTCTATACAATGCTTGAAAAGCCAAAAAAAGTTGTTTCTTTTTAAAGGAGACTCTAGTCTATTTTATACAAAAAGGTAGTAAATCCTAGTTGTATTTTCGCCTTCTTCTTGAAGAAGCAGTTACAAAACTGTTCACCTTATATTTTCTCATGACAAGTGGCAGAAAGGATGAAATTTGAAGTAGTTAGGAAAAGGACAAAATAAAAACATTTGTTTGTCCTTTTTCCCATGAACTTTTTCTTCAGATATAAGTTGTCCAAACCTCCAACTAATTATACAACAACTCAATTATCATGTAGGATAATTGCTCCAGTGTTTCTTCAATCATGGATATGTTTTCATCAAGGGTGCTCATATCCTTCCCCAGCCTTTTCATGTAAGAATGTATCATATTGTGAATCTTTACCCGTTGTAATAGATGTTGGTCAATCAGATCAGTAGAGACAAAGGTTGTTGCTTCTACTATATGTTTCCTTCGACTCGTGTTGTCTTGGATTACATTCACCAATTCCTTTGTGACCAGAGTATTCCCTAGTTCATCTAATATTGGGAGACACCCATTCCTTCTTATGTCTTGGGTAGATTTGTGATTCCTTGAACCTATCGCCATTGCCTTAGTTACTTCTTTGGATTCCTTTTTCCCTACCTATTGGTAATTATCTAATGCATACAGTTCTAATTTTCTTGTTGATTTTGAGGGTCTATATAGCTCAAGAGGTGCGTCAGGATTCTCTATTATCTAGGTATCAATGTAAGATATACCTTCACGGATAGTGTTGTATTCTTTCAGCTGCATTTGTATTCAGTTTTTTTGGCTAATAATTTTTGTAGACACATTTTGGAAGAGATTTAGATTTTCCTACATGTCAATGATGGCACCTTCCAAATCATTCCTCACTTTTTCTGCACTGGTCTTAAAATAGAGAAGACTCCTTTCATCATTATTTACTTATTGGAGCCTCTCTTCTAGCTCTCTGATCCTCTCCTTTTTCTCTTCATATTGTTGGCATAGCCTCTGTATATTATCTACAGTTGCATCCATGAATACAAATCATGCCCTAGTTGTTTCCACGGGGTCCTCCCTGACATCTCCTATGACATGGACTTGAGTAACCATTGACAAAGGAGCTCATTATATTGCTGGAACATTTTTTACTCTTTCTTGCATGATTCTTCTGGTTTTACTATCGTATGTGAAAATACGTAGATCCAATATTTTAGTTAATCGAAAAGGTTCCCAGGGCCCGAGACCTAAACCATCGTTCCTTTTTTTTCTCATGTACCTGTGGTGGATGTTCCAGGTATATCCAGGTCCATTGGGTGTGTGCCACCCTCTCTATCATCTACATTCTTCTTCTGTCTTTCTTCTTCAACAACTTTATCCGCTGCTTCTTTCTCTACTAATTTGGCTGGTATTATGTTCGCTTCAACTAGCTTCTTTTCTTTTTCTGTAGCAGCTTTCGCTTTGGCTTCTTCTTTTGCCTCAGCTTCAACTTTATCTTTTTCTTCATTTTATTCCCTGGACTTTGCTTTGTCGGCTTCTGATTTTTGTTTCTTTTTAGCATCATTCCTCCTCTTCAGTATTGTCTCTTTGTCTCTTCTCTTTTTTTCTATTGGTGTCTCTTCATCCTCTTCTGCAAAACCTGAATGAGTTGAGAAAGATATGGGGAAATATCTATCATCTCCATCTCTCTCTACATCTTTTATGGTGGCTTCTCTTGAATCTTCTTCGTCCATGATTCACCCTTTTGGTTGGCCTCGCCTATTGAAAATGACATCGTCATAAGTCCTAACATTTTGATGTACTTCCTCTTCTTCCCAAAACTCGGTGGTGTACTCATATGAGAACCTCATACTATTGAACTGTACTTTGACAATGTTCTTAGGGTCATGCCTCATGAATCTTTCCTCTCCAAAGTGGTAGGAAAGTAAGACATCTACTTCTATTTGGACTTGTTTGGTGTTTTCAAAGAAATAGTTGCCAATGTAAAGAGGTAGTGGAGGCCAAATTACTTTCTTTGATATGTATAACATTCCTCCAACCCCATGTATGATAGTTTGATATACCACTTTCTGGAGCACAAGTTTGTCAGGGACGAACTGAGGAAGTAGATGGGGTGGTTTCGTTGCACCGTATATCCTTATATATGTATTGTGTTCCATTAAATACCAGTCCCCAATCCTTCTTATGATTCTTATGGACTTATCTGTCATACAAGGTGGGGAAGTGAAAAAAATAAATTCATGCAATGGGGCAAGGAAGTGTTCATAGATTCTTTGATAGTGTGTTTAGTATTTGTTCTCCCAAAGCACCTTGCAGTAGATGTGGATAAAGGAATCGGTGGGAAACCAACTCCATCCCATGTTTAGGTACTTGTGAGTGATACACATTATGTCTAGAAGATATGAAGACATATGGAAACTGGGGAAGCTTCTCGGTTGTGCTTGTGTAACTGCAGAAATATCATCCTTGAGATTTCCAGACAATATGTCTACCCAGTTAAATGAGACCCCCACATCTGCAAAGAAATAAATTAGGGGCATGTATGATAAGGGAAAATGGGTTGCATATGGTTCCCCGTACAACCTACACAGCATGGATACCATATACTGGTAGGGTATCCTTAAATTGGTTGTGGGGTATCGACTCTTGGGTCGATATTTGAACTGCTTGTATGTTTTATACCATGCAGGGAATAGATATTTTGGTGTATGCTCCAACTCGCTGAGGAGTTGACCATCTATCCTTTGTTTCCCAGCTTCAATGTGGTAACACTTAGCTAAACCATCAGGCCTAAACAAAGCTATAGGTTATTTTCTTCCATTAAATATATATCGACTATCTATGTCTGCATTCTTCAAAATCCAAGAAATGGCGTCTTCACAAGGGAAAATTGTTGGATGTGTTTCCACTCTAAAAATTCTCAATTTTATGATGTTCCTAAACACCTTGAGCTCATATGATTCATTTGCCTCCATAGAGAAGTTTGATTTCTTAAACATATAATATACTTCTCCCCATTTTAAATTTTCTCCATATTTGTCTAGAAGTCTTGACGTATCGCCATATACGATCCTGACACTTTATGTCTCTACTGTCTACTAGGAGCTGCCATATGGCTTAGCCCCTATTGGTTTCATCGTCATATTCTTTCATGGTGACATGTATGAATATGTAGACATGATAAATTTAGATCATGTTATTTGGAAATAGTTAAATGATCGGACAATTATAAGAATTAATGAAAACAAGTCATGGAAAGTTGCTTCTCGCAAATGTCAGGTTAATAGTAGACAATGCTCAGTGATATTTTGGGGTGAAAAGCTTGGGCATCATCCTGGAAAATAGAAATCAGAGAATAATAAAAAAAAATCCTTAATGTAGATCGGAAGAGTTAGTAACAACTCCTCTGATTGTATCGGAGGAGTTAGTAATAACATCCCTGAGCATACCAAAGAAGTTAGTAACAAATCCTTCGAGTACATTGGACAATTTGTTAGTAACTTATCTTATATGTATTCAAAAGGGTTAGTCATTTTATCGATGAGTTCAGATCACTTACCTAGAATGCCTTTGATCGCATTGGAGGAGTTGAAAGTAACTCCTCTGATATGATCTGAGGATTTTTTCCATTTGTTCTGAAAACGTGTTGAAGAGTTAATGTCAACTCTTATGAGCACATCGGATAAGTTAGTAGTAACTTCCTCGATATGTTTGTAGAGTTACTGCAAAAGTCTCAAGTTTTGGAGTTAGGGTTTTTCGTGAATAGAGATTGTGATTAGGAGCACTGCGGCTAGCTTGGAAGAATTAAAGTCTTTGTGCCTTGGACAAGTTTTGGGATTTGCAATGGTTAACTGTGAGGATAGGAATAATTCCATTGTGTTAAAATAAAAAAAAGCAAAAAAGCCGATTTTTTTTGTATCCCACAACCAGGAATAGATTCAGAATGAACATAAGGATGGTGTAAAAGGAAAAATGTAGGGTCAGGGAGAAGTGAGGAAGAATCAAAAAGAGAGTGTTATCGATCTAGGGAAAAGGGGAAAAGAAAAACTAAAACAAATGCATAACCCTAGCTTAAATAAAATGGAGAGAGGGAGGTAATCTTACTCCACCTATGCTTCCACGTGTTAGAAATGGATAGGGGAGGGTTTCGAATGGTGTTCCTATCGACACTTTTATCCTCTATTTTTATCAATCAATTGCAAATGGTTGAATAAAAATAGTCTCAAACCTATTTTGTTTTATATAAATAAGGTTAATTAGTCAAATTTAATGTGGTAGTTGGGTAGGATAGGTCGGAGGCGTTAAGAGAAAGTTGGTTGATCATTTCGAAAGAGTTAGAAGTAATTCCTCCGAACATATCGGAGGAGTTAGGAGTAACTCCTCCGATATGATCGAAGGAGTTTCCTCCAACTCTCGTGATATCATTATGTATCAAAATGAAAGAAGGGAACTCCTCTTAACTGTTCAGAGGAGTTTGAAGTAACTCCTCTGAACTATTCAGAGGAGTTGAAAGTAACTTTGAAAATTAGAATTTGGATTGCAACACTAAGTACTTGTTCATTTTCCAAGTGAAACATGAATTACCAGAAGAATATTTAGATGAAAAAGGGACTTATGAGGATTTCTCTTAGGTTCAAAAAATAAAGGGGCTCTAGTTTTTAGGGAAATAACAGAATAAAAAAGAAAAATTGAGGGTTGTAGTGCCTGTCACAAAAAATGGCAACACACTGGGTGAAGCCTTGGATCTCTACAAGATGATGTCCACACATAAATTTTTAGGAAGAGCTATATATTACACAAAATCATGAGGGAGAAGAGATAGGTCCCATAACTTTCATATTGAAAAGATTGAGATGATTCAAAGAGGGGCGAGACATGTTCCAATTTAGCAGATTGCTTTCAAATTTATATCCAAATCTCATGGTAAATGGATAAAAGGAATATGTAGGTAGTAAAATAGAAATGAAACATCAAGAATTTTGAGAATACAAGACATAATGCATTTCTATGGTGTTTCTATGCTGTCAGCGAGCATCCATAGCTCAATGGATTCACCCCAGTGTTACAAGCCTTGCTCCGCTGCCAGCAAGTTTCCATAGCCCTAGCAGAGATACTTGCATGTCCCATGTGATCTGGAAATCCTTTCCCCAAGCCTTTAACTTTTATAGTATTTGATTCTCTTTTATTTAGAGATATAGATGGCTGGGGGGATTCCAATTAACCTTTAAAGGCGTTAGGGATGACACCTATGATGGTGATATTTGATAACTTGATTATAGATGAGAAAACTTCTTGAGTTGTGATTCCTAGCCTACTACCAACATTTCATCTAGACCATTTCATTTATCTCGTATTAACATAGCAATCTGTTGTTCAGTGTAGTCTCTTGGCTCTTTTTTTTCCTAGTGTCTCTTTGTATTGATAATCTATGTTCCTCCACCAGATATTGACTTGTGATAGTGTGTAAAGGGATTGCATGTATGGGGACAGAAGTATAATTGACATCATATCATATAGATGTTTAGGCCCTCTACACTAGATGTGCTACGTTTAAACATGTGACTTGATTTAAGTTGCGATAAATCCAAAATCACAAGGGTAGTCATCAATAAGGACAAAGGAAAAAAAATGTTAGTAATCAAATAGATCAGGGAAAACCAAACTAACTAAAGAAACAAAATCACATGAAAAATAGAATCATGGTTTATTTATGTACAAGTGACTAGTAGCCTCAATGGATAATTGACATAATGTTTCAGGACTTGGCCATTTACAGGGAGAGAGTTGACTTCTCCCTGAAGATTTTGTAATCAAAAATTTCCTTGGCCAATATTTTATTTTATAAGGTACGGGCCAAGCCAAATATATTGAAATTTTGAATGTTTCCCTTTATCTTCATGTGGCTTGTCCCATTTTAGGACTAAGTCCCCAACTTTGAACTATTTCTCACCTGCATATTTCTTATCAAACCAACATTTTACTATTTTTTGGTGAGCTTCAAACTTGGTTTTGGTTTTTTCACGTATTTCCTCAAGCTTCGGCAAGGTATTGATATGACTTTGGATGATAGGGCATTCTCTTCCTCGAGACTGTTGTGTAAGTTGGAGGGAAGTTAGGTAAATGTTCGAGTGTAAAATGTCTTCTTTTCCATACACAAGAAAGTAAGGTGAGGTTCCGATGGAAGCTTTAGGAGTGGCGCGATCTGCCCAAAGGGAATTTTGTAACACATTGTGCCAATGTAATATTCTAGATATAAAAAGTATGCAGAACAGAAATAAAATGCTAGAAATGGCATATGAACAACAATATAACCAGAACAACACCACAATAATACTAAAATGATAACAAAATAACACCAGAAAGAGCACTTTGATTACTGAGAGAAATTTTCACTTGCCGCTTCGAGGGGGAAACCTCCAGTCGAGCAGATCTCTATTACAATAATATCCAAGACAACAGTTCTCATACCCTCGACTCCTATGTATACTAAATATGTCTATAAAAAGAACCATCTAGAGGAAGATCCTTCTAGAAGCGGAAGCTTCTATTAGGTCTTCTTCCATTCGACTTATTCTTCCTTATTGCTAGGCCTTATTAATATTGACCTTTATTACATCAGAATATATTATTCTACCTACGTGAGGGGTTAGGTCCCTAACATGTCCTCCACCTTAAAAACAACCTTGTCCTCAAGGCTTGAGATGTGGAAATTATTGCAGAATGGTAGTTGGTTCCCGAGTGGCATCTGCTAGGGTTGTATCTTTCCACTGGACTAACACTTCCTTGATGGTTCGTTGATGCAGGAAATGCTCACGCTGGTCCAAAGCTTCTTCTAGCTATAGCCAAATGGATCCTTCTTCGTCCAACTCGGGAAGGTCGATTTGAGTTTAGCACTTAGTTCCAATCACCTTCTTTAATCAGGAAACATGAAAAATAGGATGTAGCTTAGAATGATTGGGAAAAGATAATTGATAGGTGACAGCCACTGTCCCACATGCTTGAGATGGTATAAGGACCATAAAATTTGGGCTTGATATTCTAACAATAATTGACCTTAGTGAGGCTGCTTAGGTTCGCGGTCAGAAGAAACACATGATCCCCTGCAGTGACATTCAAAGCAAACTTGATATGCTTGTTGCTTCAAGCAATTATGAGCCATGACCAAATTATATTTGAAAATTGGAGAATAGTCTCTCGATCTGTAAATGTTTGGTCAACCACTTGGACCTCGAGACACCGGTAAATATAGGCTGAAGGTGGATTTTTTCCATATCTACTTCAAAAGGTCATGCGGGTAGTTGTATGGTGTGAAGTGTTTGTACCACCATTCATCTAGTAGCAACCGTGATCCCAGCGATTTTATTTGTCGTACATGAAACACCTCAAATATGTTCCAAACACTTGTTGACAAATTTAGTTTTACATTCGGTCGAGGATGATGATAAGTTGTCTTTGGCGAGATGCAATTGGGTTCAACGAACAATTGTACTTAAAAATTCTTTGGTGAAGTTGGTCATGATCGAAACAATATAGAATGTGGCTAGCATGAATCTTAGGAGCCGATCTACATGAAAAGTTGAAGTGGATTGTTGTAAATGGGTGTTGAAGAGCACAAAAATGAGCATGCCTTAAGAAGAGATCAAATTGCCATAGACTATTCCCACGTTGATGAAGCCTACAATAAAATCCATAGAAACATCCATCCAAATAGTAAGTGGAATCATAAGCGGTTGTAGTGTGCCATGCGATTTGACTATTTCACTACTTGTTGCATTGGCCCACATCACATCAATGAAAAATTATGAATGTCTTGTTTCATACAATCCAAGAAAAAAAAATGTTTTGACCACTATCATGGGTTTGGTACAAACCACAGGTGCTTGATTTTGTGGGTGTGGGATAGGCTTCAGAGCACTACATGGATTTAAGTTTTATTTGCTTAAATACGAAAAACCTTTGTGTCAGAAGATCATCTGATTGAGTACCACGGAAGCACAGGAGAATTGGGATAGAAATTTGTTTGTATCGATTAATTTTGGGATGGAGTGAATTACGGAAAGTTTTGAGCAACATGAACAATGAAGGGAGAGAAAAAGGGAACCTGTCCTTCATGTACTATGAAGGTCATCTGCACCGTACATTGTCTTTTCCCTTTCTTGTAAATGATCCTTGTCATATCCAAAGGAAGCAGAAATTGCTTGTTTTTATTTTATGCTCAGGAGATGTTACATTCGAGAAAATGCTGAAGGCTTTGATGATCATCTTAATTTGGAAGTGTTTTTCCCCAATAGATAGGGTGCCAAAGATCAGCATCATGAGAATAGCCAACATTTCCTTTTCATAGATTGATTTGCCCAAATTTGTTCAGACAGTTCCATACGTTATGGTAAAAACAGGTGATCCTGCATAAGGCGGCGCCAATTCCTTTCCACAGAAGAAGCATCACATTCAGGGCAAAGGTCTTCTATTGAAAATCGAGGAAGTGCCGAGGACTAGGTGCACATGGACATAATCAAGGTTTGAAAATCACGAGAGGAAAACATTTAAGTCGGTGAAAGAATTATTTTAAAGAATTTGTAGTGAGGAGGACCACAATCATTCCATAATATTCTTAACAAACTTGTGATAATAACACAACAGCCAATCCATGCAAGATTTTTGGTCTTTGGAGTGATCCGGTCTTGCATAGCTTCGTCTTTTAGGATCCACCCTGATATGCGTTCTTTTCCAACAAGATGATGACCAAGTACTCGACCGGTGCCAAAATCACATTTAAATTGTTTGAGAAGGTGGCTGAAGATGGAGAACTTCGTTACATGAGCAAGATGGGTTGTCCAAAATTTTCTATAGATGAGGATATCATCGAAGAAAACTAAGACAAATGATGGAGAAAGAGACGGAAGACATGATTCATAAGGGTTTTAGGCCCCGGAGGGAGCATTACACACAAACCAAAAGGGCATGACCAAAAACTCATAGTGGCCCCTCATGGGTTTTCACAAAGTATTAGTCCTTAGGAATACTGATGTCTCTTTCTTGGATCTAAGTGGTTGCGACGAAGATCAAGTTTATTAAAGTACTTGGAACCACTCAATTCATCAGAGAGGTCACAATGGCGAGAATGGGAAATTTGTCTTTAATGGTGAGTTTGTTAAAGAACGCGAAATTAGAACACATGTAGAGCCTTCTTTCTTCTGACATGACCATGGGAAAGAGTAGGGGGCTGTACTAGAGGTGGATAACACCTTTTCTTTAAGCAGTTCTTGAATTTCATTTTTGGGAAAAGAGGGGTGACAACAATAGGAGGGATATTGGGAGGAAGGCTTCCCTAGGACAAGGGAATAGATGATCATGAACACCAGGAAGGAGGAGTCCCTAGGGAGTGGAAAAAACCACTTGATGATGTTTAGAGAGGATGGATTGGATGTCACATGTACAGAGGAGTCTAGGTTCTTGTATGGCATGGGTTGGGAAATAGCTTGAATGACCTTTTGAAAATTTCCCATTCGATGGGAACTAATGATCTCGGAGGAATTGGCGGTGATACCTTGGAACTTATATTGTTAGCCCTCTTGGACCAGATGGTATGGTTAATTCCTTAAAATCAACGAGAATGGGACCCAAATTCTATATAATTGACACCAACACAATGTCTGGCTATATGGAGTAAACAAATTCATGAGGTAGATCACCAATTTGGAGGCAGCATTTCATGCTACATTTCCTTGGACCCCCTGCATTGGCAAATCTGTGATTTTAGGCATTATTATGTTGCATGGATATATAAATTAGTTTCTTGGGCAATGTGGTGATGAATAAAATTATGGGTGTTGCCACTATCAACAAGGATGATGACCTTCCAATTCTTGATGTAATTGATTATCTTGAGGGTTTGGGGACCATATAATCTAGTGAGAGAATTTAGGGGAATGATTGGTTCTACTTCGAGATGGTCTAAGGGAGGGGTAATGTTGGTGGGTCGTGTGACTAGGATACAAGGGAGATTCAACATCCTCTTGAAACATCCTGAGATGGCCATAAATATTTTTTTCCATACACTTGTGACGAGGAAAATATTTTTCATCACAATTATAACAAAGGCCTTTGAGTTGGTGTTCATCCCATTTTATTATAGTCAATTTTGGATCTTTAGTGGGTAGAAGGAGATTATGATTTCTCGGTTTGGTCGCGAGGAATAAAGGAGGGTTTACGATTTAGAGAAGAGACAACCTTTTGTGATTCCTTAGCTCATTTATTAGCCTCCACCCAACTCTGAGAGTCCGAGCCATGAGGACATGGGCACCTATCTCATCCTTGAGGCTTGATAAAACATTCGGAGGAAAAGAATGCGGACATGCCTTTATGCGAAAAGCCGGTAAAGCTGAAAATATAAATTCTTCCATGCGGATTGTTTCAACTTTTCAAATGGCCTAAATGGTTCGTTGCACAAGTGTAGCGTTCATAAATCTGCCACAAAGTGTGTCCAAAAAAACATACCCTTGGTGTGAGCTGATTTTTCTGCCACCATTCAATGTTGCCAATCTAGATGGAGAACACCACCATACGAGTTTAGCCAAGTCATATGTAATGTCATACAAGAAATAATGTTCCATTTGAGTTACTAATGATGGTTCAAGCCATCAAATTTGGTCACATCCACCCAGCGGAAGAGCGTAGGTCACACCAAAGTGTTGGGGATGAAAATTATAGAATGAAAGGAAGTTTCAGCTTTGGTATGCAAAAGGTATAGATTCGAGATAAAGGGGGATCTGCCGAGGGATATGCAGCTTGGCTTAGATCATCGAAGTGACGGATTCAAGATGGGTATTCATGTATTATTTGAGGTCTTATTTTAGTTCCTCGATTGAGGCAACTATGGAGGAATTCATTTTTTATCGATGGTGGAAATATTAACGATGCACGTCTCACTTCTTGTTGGGTCTGTGAAATTAGATTGCAAGACGAGCTTCCAAGTCTTATTTCTGGTATGGGCCATGATGTGAGGAATATGAAGGAAGTGAATTGGGGTCAAAAATTTTACCGAAATATTATATGGATGAATGTGATAATGGAGGAGAGATGAATCTAATGGAGTAGTTCTCAAATAATGGTGCAAAATTTCTAGACCTTTTTTTTTTTTACATCTCTCTAATTAAAAAAAATATATTAAAAAAAAAAAAAAAAACCCAAATTCTTAACAGGAAGAAATGTAGTGATTTGGCAACTCGAACCCAGTTGTAATGGCAATAGATCCCAATGTTTTATTTTTGTTTATGGCTCCCCAAGGGTTAGGTATTCAAAAGTTCTATAGACAAGGGTTTTTCCCATGCTATAGCTCTTTGATATATTATTGTGAGGTCCAACGGTAGTACTTGATTTATCTCAAGGCACCAACTAAGGAGTCTAGGTCGTGCCCTTAGTTGTACTACCCTATTACCCATGTACTAGATATTATCTTCTCGAGTGTTGTTCTATGTGACACTATAGAAGTCAAGTGTTTGATCGGTTTATCTATGGAGGGCATCGGGATTCCTAGGCTGATCCATTTACATGTGTTGTCTGATGCGCTTCCACTCGAAAGGGTACCAATAGATCTCAGCGAGAGGCCGGTGATGGAACTTATATTGTGTGGCCCTCACGGTGGTGCATATTAATTCCTTAAAATCCATGAGGAGAAGTGGTTACAAAGTCCTTATACCCGGTCGGCACCCAACACAATGTCTATGGCCCTTTGTATGCGATATAAACATGTGATATTTGGAGTGGTGGAGTCACCAATTTGAAGGCACACTTTTTCATAATGCCTTCCACATTTCATGGACCGCCATTGGCAATCATGATTTGGAAATTATTATTTGCATGGATATAACAATTAGTTACTTGGAAATCACGGTGATGAATAAGAGTATAGGTGTTGCCATCAACAAGAATGATATTCCTATGATTGATGTAATTAGTTTGAGGTTTTGGGGCGAGAAGCATGTGAGCATTGAAATGATTTGTTCTGCCAGAGAGATTAGAGGGAGGGGTAATGTGATGGGTTCATGTGACTTGAACCTGAGGGAGCCACTTTTGAAATATCATCTGAGATGGCCATAAAAATATTTTGTTCCTTACACTTGTGTCACGAAAAATATTTTTCATCATAATTAACAACAAAGGCCTTTTGAGTTGGCGTTCATTCATTTCATCCCTGGTCAATTTGGATCTTTAGTGGAGTAGAAGGAGGAGTGGGATTCAATGGTTTAGTGAGAGGAATAAAGAAGGGTTTTATGTTTTGAGAAGACACATTTGTGATTCCTTAGCTAGTTTATTAGCCTCCACCAACTCCTAAGTCGAGCCATGAGGACATGAGAACTAATCATCCTTGAGGCCTTGATAAAACATTCTTGGAAAAGAATCAAACATGCCCTCTCGTACCAAAATCGATTAAACAGCGACAATGAGTCTTCCATGTGCAGTTGATGTTGAATTTTTTCGATGGCTGATGGTTGTTGCCAATGTAAAGCATTCATAAAGATCGCCGAAGTGTGTCCAAGAAGATACCTTGATGGAGTTTTTCTCCATTTCCACCATTGTCAGTGTTCTTGATCTGCATGGAGAACACCATACCAGATTCTGGCCAAGTCATCTGCATCAATGTGGTGAGAGAAATAATGTTCATTTGGAGTTGCCAACTCGGTGGGATCTAGGAAGGCCATCAAATTTGGTCACATCCACCCATGAGGCGTGGAGATCCGCGTTGGTGTTATGGGGATGAAATTATGGGAATGAGAGGAAGTTTTAGCTTTGGTATGCAAAGGTTGGTCAGATAAAGGGGGATGTCACGAGGGATATGTATCTTGGTGCATATCATCGAAGCGATGGATTCAATATGGGTAGTCATTTATTGTTTGAGTTCTGCTTCTTATTTGAGTTCGGTGATTGAAGTGACAATGGAGGAATGCATGTTTTATTGATGTGGTGGAAATATTGGCGTGGTTGTCTCTCTTCTTGTTGGGTCTTTGTGAAATTATATTGCAAGGTATTGAGCGAGCTTCCAAGTCTTAGCTATGGGTATGAATAATGATGAGGGAACCGAAGAGAGGCGAGAATTAGAGACCAAGAATTTTGCTAAAAATGATATGAATGTGATAGGGTGAAGATAAATTCGATGAAATAGGTCTCAAATAATGGTTTTAAAAATTTTGGACCTTTTTTTTCCACTTTTTCCTAACATCTGCGAGGAGTTATACTCGATTAGAAGAATATTCGCGATTGATGAAGCCTAACTGAATGATTAACCAGGAAGAAATGTGTGGTGATTTGGAAACTCGAACATAGTTATGCGGCAATAGATCCTATATGTTTTATTTTTGTTTCCGTCCCAAGGGTTAGGTATTCAAAAGGGTTCTCTGAGAAAAGGGTTTTTTCCTATGCTATATCTCTCATATACATGTGGGGTCCAACGGTAGTACTCATTATCTCGGGACACCAACTAAGGAGGCTAGATCGTTCCCTTATTCATACTACACAACTACCGATTAGAGTATATTCACAGTGTTGTTCGCGGTGACACTATAGCGGTCCGAAAGCCGATAAGTTTATCTAAAGAGAGATTTAGAAAATCTAGGTCGATCACATGGGAAGGTGTTTGCACGATCTTTAACGGTACCTTTGAGGTTACAAGGGTGGTCAAGCAGATGTGTGCTTAACCACCATTTTCTGTGTATGGATCTCTCAACCGTGGGTTTATGTCGTAGCGATAGATCTTGTAGCTTAAAGATGTTAAATCCGTCTCTACCCTGAAGAAAAAAATTACCCACAATTTTACGTGAGGAAAGTGCTCTGATACCACTTGTAATATTCCATATATATATAAAATGTATGCATAACAAAAAATAAAATGTTATATAAATGGAATATGAATAACAATATAACCATAACAACCACATTATTGGAATGATAATAGAATAACACAAGAAGAGCACTTGATGTAATGTTCCTTGCATCCTCGAGGAAACCTCAATCGGCCCACTATTACAATATCCAAGACAATGGTTAAATTAACCCTCGACTCCTATTTATACTAAATATGTCTATCAAAAGAGCCATCTAGAGAGGAAGATCCTTCTAGAAATTGGAAGCTCCTAGTGCTCTTACATAAAACTTATTCTTCCTTATTGCTAGGACTTAATATTGACCTTTTATTACAACGAGGAATATATTATTCTACCTCTTGAGGGTTGGGTCCCTATGACCCATTTCTATGATCAACCATATTGTACCCAGGATTTGAATCGATGTTTTGTTTGTTGATTCTGCTTGGCCATTTCCTTGGGATAGTAATTGGTTAAATATTTTAAAATGAAAATCCTTTTCCAATCATACTTCATAATTTCAAATATGAAGTATCATTATCAAATACTAAAGAGTTAGGAATGGAAAACCTCATGATAATGTGTTTCTCAAGAAATTTATTACTACTTCCTCATTCACTTTGACTAAAGGTATCAATTCAATCCAACTTGTGAAATAATCGGGTTCTTGGTTAGAACATGCACATTTGTTTTTTTTGGATGAATGAGGATTTATCTCAACAATGATATCTAGACTCCATTTCTCGAAGGGTTCCTCCACTGCTACAAGTTGGAGAGGAAGAACAACTTTATGTTCCCTCGCTACGGATTTTTGACATGCTTTGCAACTTCTCGAGTACACATGATCATACTTGAAGAGGGTGGGCCAGTAGTATCCTTCTCTCAACACTTTTTGGGTTGTTGTGTCTCCTTAGAAATGACCATTTTTGGGTTGTTGTGTCTCCTTAGAAATGACCACCATCCAATCCATCATGCATATATTTTAGGACCTTATCATCATATTGTCTTTCAAGGCATCTAAGTAACACTCCATCGTAATTATTTTTGAACAAGATGCCATGTAATAGTTGATACTGTAAATATTTCAGCCGCAACGCTCTCTTTTTTATTAGCATTGAGATGGTCTGGAGTAGTGCCATGTTGCAAATAATAGTTAATATCATTGTAACATGATCCTTCAATGGATGCAATGTATGTAACCTATTGAGTATACATTATCGGTTCATCTTTACAACCATACTCATCTTGTTCTTCAATGCCAGCTCCTTGTGTCACTAATTTACACAAACCTTGACCTTTCACAATGTTGGCTGGATTGAATTTGAGGTCATATTATTGTAGAGATGTCATCCAATTCCCCCGTCTTTCACCCAATTCCTTTTGAATGAATAGGGATCTTACTTCTGGGTGTTGGACGATGACTTTAGTGTGATTTTTTAGGATATAAGGTCTGAACTGCTTGATTGCTTTATGGACGGTAAATATTTTCTTGTCCACCAGAGGATAATTCAATTAATCACCTTGCAACCTAGTGCTCATAAACATGACAGGGTATTCATCTCCTTATTCATCATTTTGCGTGAGTATTGTTGCTAATGAATGATCGGATACGAATGTATATAGTAGGAAATATTTGGAAAAATCAGAACTTCGAAGAGACGGTGCATTGGATATAGTGGTTTTAATGTTTTCAAATGCTCCCTTATCCAATGGAATCCATTTGAACTACACGTCCTTTTTAATCATCTTTTGTAAAGGTTTCACAATTTCGGAAAAATCTGGAATGAATATTCTTACGAAATTGATCCTGTCGAAGAATGATCGCATGGACCTCTTATTGTGTAGTGGATAAATTTGTAGAATGGACTTGGTTCTCTCTGGATCCACCGAAATCTTAACTTTGGAAATAACACGTCCCAATAAAATACCTTCTAAAACAGTGAATATAGTTTTCTTGGGATTAAGCGAGATCCCATATTTTTTGCAACGTTCAAAAATCAGCTTCAGATGTTTTGGGTGGTCTTCTCTTTGTTTAGAATAAACAATGACATCATCAAGGTAAACCACCACACTTTGACTGATTAATCATTTGAAAGAAATGTCCATTTCCCTCTGAAAGGTAGCTCCTGTGTTCATAAGACCAAATGGAATTCTTATATAAGCATAAGTTCCCCATTTAGTTCAGAAAGTAGTCTTGACTCTTTAATCGGTCTGGTTCTGCTATGAGAACCTAATTGTATCCCAAAAATCCGACTAATAGAGAGAATAGTTGAGACCTGAAGAAGATTTGTAGGATTTGTTCCATTGGGGGACTGAATAGTTATCCTTTTTGGAAGCACGATTTCGATTTCAGAAATCTATACAGACTCTTATTTCTCCAGAATTTTTCCTTACGGGCATCATATTAGATACCCAAGTCAAATATCTCACTTTGAAAATGATTTGGGCATCTAATAGCTTTTTGAGTTCTTTTTTTATTAGAGGTTTGAGAGTTGGATGTATCTTTCTAAGCTTTTGTTGAAATATCTTGATCCCTTATTTGATGGGAATCATATGTTGTATAATTTTTGTATCATACGTCTTCAAGTCATCATATGTCCATGCAAAAACATCTCAATACTTCTTGAATAATCCCATGAATGTGTGTTTTTATGAATATGAATAGTAGGTGCCCAAGTTAACATACTTAGGCTATTCATATGTTCCCATATTGACCAAGAAATGCATCACAATGGAGTTGTTTGTCTTTCGATTAGTTGCCCCCTTGAACTTGGATTGTAAATCAAATCATTTTTCAAGAGTCAAAAATTTCTTTGGAACACTATTTGTCTTCACCTTATTAGTTTATTCTCGATAAGTTTGCAACTCTTGTTGATGTATCTCATAATCGATCATTGATTCTTGGAATGTCTCTGAACTAGTAAGAAAGATTATAATTTGACAATCATTGTCGAAGACTCTCTAACCATGACATTGTCAGGTACATATGGCCTAAACATCATTTCAATCAAAAAACCATCGTCATGAGGCATAAACCTAGATGTTGCATTGGCCAAAATATCAACATCTATATTTTGATTATAAGGTATAGAATTAATATTAAATGCATCAAATGAATAAAGCAAATTCCATACCTCTTGTCGATAGGATTTTATATGTAGATACAGGAAGTGAATAGTATTTCTTACTTGTCGAGCAATGATCTCAGAATCACCAAACACTTTAAGGTATTTCACCTTGAGGTCAATGTCCTTTTTAAGGCCTTCCACTAAGGCTTCATATTCAGTAGTGTTGTTGGTTCATTTGAACTCTAAATGACATGATATGATTTTTTTTCCTTGGATGGGGTCAATTAGGACACATCCTATGGCAGCTCCATCCTCTATTTTAGAGTCATTGAATAACATGGTCCACATGTCATGAATGTCAGTCTTGTTAGTCAAACTAAATCCTAAGTTAGTTATCACTGGACAGGCGCCATTATGTATTTGTAGGCGAAGGTATGATTGTAGTTTTGATGGTATTTTAGAATTATGAGCTTCGTAACAACCATAATCAGTTTCAAAAAAATAATTCACCAAGACCAAATGAGAAAATATTATGGGCTCATTTTTACCTTCCAATTCCATCACTATGTGCTTCATCTGTGCTTCACTGTTAACCCAGATTTGATTGGATTTACCTTTATAAGGAAGACACATGTGAGACCAATCAATAGTGAAATAACCCTAAAGTTTAGCTGACCAATATCTACTCAAGATAAAACCATAACTCTCTGGTATGTCCATTACAACTATGTCTATAGTCTGATGAAATCTAGGGTCATATGAAAATATGATTAAAACATATATGAGTTCTCCTTTTACTTTGAAATATATCTTATCTAATTGGATGATCCTGGTTTTCTTTAGTTGTGGGACAACATTTATTTTTTGGCAAACAGAAAAAGGCATGATATTGGAAGAGGCATTGAAATCTGTTAAACAGTTATGTACATTGAAATTAAAAATTTCATAAGTAAGCAGAAAAGGTGGTACCTGATATTTTGAAAATGCGCCTATGCTTGTTGCATTTATAGTTATTGCTATCTCTACTTTGTGGATTTATTTTTCATCGTTTCCAAGGATTAATATTTCAACATCTACGATAGTTTATATTTGAGTCTCATGGGGTTTGAAAGCATCGTGTAGAATTTCACGTTGTTGTGGGAGGGAGAAAATCTCAAACATGGAAATATTATCTTTAATATTCTTCATGTCTTCGATTAAATTATAATATAGGATGTGTGAATTTGAATCATTCTTAGCTTGTCTAGATTTTCCTTGAATCACCTTTTCATTATTTCCAATAGTACTAGACGTGCTTGGCTTATCTTTGTTTGCTACAATAGTCTTGCCAGTTCTATTATTAGTTTTTTCTAGAACTGTGTCACTTTGTTTTGGGAGAACAGTGGGAAGTGTTATCTTTCTAAGTGGAATGTTATCTTCTTTGGAAGATGGGGGATCAGATAGTGGACCTTTGTTGCGTAAGTTATAACCTTTTGGAGCAGCAGATTTAACAACCTGTGTATCATTTGTTGYGTAAGTTATAACCTTTTGGAGCAGCAGATTTAACAACCTCCGGTAAGGATTTCTTCAATYTGTTCATCATATGATTCTACACACCAGTCCCAAAAGGGCATAGCTGACTCTAGGGGATTTTCATCAATAGTATCAGAAGGAGMTTGAACATGGATTTTATCATATAAACTTTGTTGATCCAGCAAATGGTTTATTACCAATCTCATAGAGTTGACCCACTGGGGACATATTCATTYAGGGAGATTTTGTTKATGATAAGAGAAAAAATTATCATTACTAAAATTGTTCAAGTTGAAAGTCATGTGTGGTGGTTCAGGCRGTTGTGGTGAGTTGTCTGGTTTCATAAAAAATTGGGTGGAAAGTTTGTGGCTTCGATGATCCTTCGCCAACATTATTTTTAAGTTCCACCACTTCATTGGATAAATTCTTAACCATTTTAACTACGTTATCGATATCCTTGGATTCCTTATCAAGTGGCTTAGTTAATAGCAGTGGATTATTCCCATTTGACTTAGTTTCCTCATAATGTGGATGTTGGTCATATGCATATAGCTCTCTTTCCACAGTCTCAGCCTCATCAAAGTTTAATCCCAATGTGTTTATGTTATATCATTTTACAAACATCCCTATGGAGGGGGTTAATGCAGTTTAATAATATTCAATGAATAATGAATGAGTGGGAGCTACCTCATGGGGAAACTTAATCAAGACATTAAGAAATATGGTTAAAATGTTTTACTCTTTCCCTCTTGTCCATTTTGATGGATCCTAGTTCATTATGCAGGGATGTAGTTGTTTTTCTTTCTCCAAATTTTCTCATAAAGATTCTTTTTAAACTATCCCATTATGTTATAGATCCAGTGGGTAGGTTGAAATACCAAGTAGAGGCTTTCCCAGAAAAAGTACAAGGAAATAACCTACACAAAATTTCATTGTATTGAACACATAAAAGATGTATGTCCAAAAATAAATTATTGACATGATCTTTCGGGGATCCAAGTTTGTCTAGGTCGAATTTTGGTAAGAGTTTATCAAACTTCCTTGGCAATTCATGAAGTTCCCCAACCATATTGAGAGCTCCTTGGGCTCTCCATCATGGTATGACTTCTCTGTGAATATTGTTTTCTCCCATTATTTGTTCTATGGTGATTTACGGTTGTTCACCTTCGAATTATTCTTCAGTTTCAAGAAGGAAACGTTCAGCTTTGCTCAAGGGTATCAGAACCTCTTGTAATGTAGTTTCAATAAGATCATCTACAGATTCAACGTAAAAATTAGGATCTGTGTTATATCATTCTACACGGGTTGCTTTTCTCCTAGGGAGTTCAGAGGATGTAGGTAATTTTCCAAGTAATTTCATGTAAGAACAAGTAATTCTACGGGTTTGGTAAATTTCTTCCCGAGGTATGCGAAAACAGGTCTCAGAATGTATTTTAGGACGATCAGAAGCACTTCTGAAATTATCCTTTAGGTCTTCTTAAATAACTTATTTTTCAAACTCGAATCGAGGAAACAAGGTACGTTGTGAGTTGGGATTACTTGTTGAAGAATGATTTTGTTTATTGTTTAGTTCATGTATGTAAGCCATAAAATATGGCCCTCCTTATAGATCCAATTTGTTGGCGGGTTCAAATTCACCCGACAACAGGAAGGAGTACTCCCCAGTATACGATCCCAATTAGACTCTACACCATTTGGATTAGGAGTCCCATCTGGAATTTCCCTCGGATGCCATTTATTGTTGTCTTTTGGTTTTCATATCGGTTACAATTCAGTGTACCCATGAAGTGGGCGGATGTAATGAAAATATGTATATGAAGACTATGTATGTAAATACAACTAATCTATTACTAATCTATGCCAACTTATCCTAGCTAGGAGAACACTAGAGTAATTGATGAGTTATAATGCAACCAAAACTTTACACAACCTTTATACAGTTAGTTGCATAAAAAGAGGAAGGTTGGAGACAATAGCATACATATGTATATAATCAGATTAGTCTAGATCACAAAGACATATATTGTAATAACCCACAAATCTCAAGGCATTGAAATATTCAAAGAAATGTCAATAATTG
>SNQJ01S0067760.1:0-12187 GCA_010110895.2 Picea sitchensis | reverse complement strand
AACTCAGTGGTGTACTCATACGGGAGCCTCATACTATTGAAGTGTTCTTTGAAAATTTTCTTAGGGTCATGTCTCCTGAATATTTCCTCTCCAAAGTGGTAGGAAAGTAATACATCTACTTTTGTTTGGGCTTGTTTGGTGTTTTCAAATAAATAGTTGTCAATGTAAAGAGGTAGTGGAGGCCAAATTGCTTTCTTTGATCTGTATAACATTCCTCCAACCCCATGTATGATAGTTTGATATGCCACTTCCCGGAGCACAAGTTTGTCAGGAATGAACCGAGGAAGTAGATGGGGTGGTTTCATTTCATCGCATATCCTTATATATGTATTGTGTTCCATTAAATACCAGTCCCCAATCCTTATTATGAATGTTAGGGACTTATCTGTCATACAAGGTGGGGAGGTGCAAAAAATAAATTCATACAATGGGGCAAGGAAGTGTTCGCAGATTCTTTGATAGTTTGTTCGGTATTTCTGCTCCCAAAGAAACTTGCAGTAGATGTGGATAGTGCCATTGACGGGAAACCAACTTCATCCCATGTTTGGCTACTTGTGAGTGATATATATTATGTCTAGAATATATGAATACATATGGAAATTGGGGAAGCTTCTTGGTTGTGCTTTTGTAACTGCATAAATAGAATCCTTTAGATTTTCAGACAATATGTCTGCCCAGTTGAATGAGACCCCCACATTTGCACATAAATAAATTAGGGGCATGTATGATAAGGGAAAAAGGGTTGCATATGGTTCCCCGAAGAACCTGCACATCATGGATACCATATATTGGTAGGGTCTCCTTAAATTGGTTATGGGGTATTGAATCTTGGGCTGATATTTGAACTACTTGTCTTCTTTATACCATGCGGGGAATAGGTCTTTTGGTGTAAGATCAAACTAGTTGAGGAGTTGACCATATGGCCTTTTGTTCCTAGCTTCATTGTGGCAACACTTAGCTAAACCATCAGGCCTGAATGAATCTATACATTCTTTTCTTGCATTAAATATATATCGACTATCTATGTCTGCATTCTTCAAAATCCAAGAAATTGTGTCTACACAAGGGAAAACTATTGGATGTGTTGCCACTCTGAAAATTCCCAATTTTCTAATTTTCTTAAACATCTAGAGTTCATATGGTTCCTCTGCCTCTGCAGAGAAGTTTGATTTCTTAAACATATAATATACTTCTCCCCATTTTAAATTTTCTCCATCTTTGTCTAGAACTCTCGACGTATCGTCATATATAGTCTCGACACTTTTTGTCTATGTTTTCTACTGGGAGCTTCCATATGACACAGCCCCTGTTGGTTTCATATTCGTATTCTTTTGTGGTGGCATGTTTGAATCTGCAAACAGGATAAATTTAGAGCATTTTATTTGGAAACAGTTAAATGATCGGACAATTATAAGAATTAATGAAAATAATTCATGGCAAGATGCTTGTCGCAAATTTCAGGTTAATAGTAGACAATGCTCAGTGAGATTTTGGGGTGAAAATCTTAGGCATCATCCTCGAAAAGTGAAATCGAAGTATAATAAAACAACTTCTTTAATGCATATCAAAAGAGTTAGTAATAACTCCTCTGATTGTATCAGAGGAGTTAGTAACAACTTCCACGAGCATATCTGAGGAGTTAGTAACAACTCCTGCGAGCACATTGGAGAAGTTGTTAGTAACTTCTCTTAAATGTATTCGAAAGGTTTAGTCATTGTATCGAGGAGTTCGAAGAACTTATCAGGAACTCCTTTGATTGTATCATAGGAGTTGAAAGTAACTCCTTCGATATGATCACAGGATTTGTTTCCATTTGTTCTGAAAACATGCAAAAGAGTTAATGTCAACTCTTTTGAGCACATCGAAGAAGTTAGTAGTAACTTCCCCGATATGCTTGAAGAGTTACTACACAAGTCTTCAGTTTTGGAGTTAGGATTTTCCATGAACAAGGATAATGATCAGGAGCACTACGGCTATCTTGGAAGAATTAAAGTCTTTGTGCCTTTGACGGGTTTTGTTATTTTCAATGGTTGAGTGCGAGGATATGAATAAATCCACCGTGGTAAAAAAAGGGTGGGAAAAGGTTGATTGTTTGTGTATCCCATAGCTAGGAATAGATTCAAAATGAACATAAGGCTGGTCGAAAAGGGAAAAGGTAGGGTCGGGGAGAAGTGAGGAAGAATCGTAAAGAGAGGGCTATCAATCTAGGGATAAGGGGGAAAGAAAAACTAAAACAAAGACATAACCCTAGCTTAAATAAAATGGAGAGAGGGAGGTAACCTTAACCGTCCTATGTTTCCATGTGTTGCAAATGGATAGGGGAGGGTTCTGAATGGTGTTTAGCTCAACGATTTTATCCTCTATTTTTCTCGTTCAATTGCAAATGGTTGAATAATAATAGTCTCAACCTCGATTCGTTTTATAGAAAAAAGTTTACTGAATGAAATTTAATGCGGTAGTTGGGTAGGTTAGGTCAGAGGAGTTAAGAGCAAGTTGGTCGACCAGTTCGAAAGAGTTAGAAGTAACTCCTCCGAACATATCAGAGGATTTAGGAGTAACTCCTCCGATATGATCGGAGGAGTTTCCTCCAACTCTCACGATATCATTGTGTATCGGAACGAAAGAAGGGAACTCCTCTGAACTGTTCAGAGGAGTTGAAAGTAACTTTGTCGATTAGAATTTGGATTGAAACACTAATTTCTTGTTCATTTTCCAAGTGAAACATGAATTACCAGAAGAATATTTAGATGAAGAAGGGACTTATGAGGATTTTTCTTAGGCTCAAAAAATAAAGGGGATCCATTTTTTTGGGAAATAACAAATTCAAAAAGAAAAATGGAGGTTTGTAGTGCCTATCACAACATACTGATGAGGTAAAATCATAAATAAAATACATAATTGAAGAAGGATTCCAAAATTTGATAGATGGGGTCACATTGCATCTTCAAAGGGAGAAAGAAGACAAGATTCAAGATGGTCACTAGAAGATACTTGAAGAAGTTGAACTCCATCTAGAGGATGTACATGAAAAATATGATGGTATTATCTCAAAGGCCAAAGTAATCAAAGACCGAGAAAAGAGGATAGAGGATGTCATTGTCTTTGAAAATAAGATAGATGAAATGGTTGTGTAGAGTGAAGGAAAAACCTCAAATGTGAAACCATATCGACACCCTCATTACTAGGAAAATATTTAAGGAATACAATAAGATCGATATCATCATTATCAAAGAAGAATATGCAATACTTATCAATATTATTGGAATAGGGAATCATAAAACCATTATTCAATAGGATATTAACAGAAACCAACAACTACTACAAATTGGAGAATCTTCAACTGCAATACATGGAATCAAGGGAAAGAAAATTATGCAACAACTAGCCATCAAGGATTTGTTGGTGTACATGAACATTTTCCATATTTTGTTACTATTATTGTTGGTGTACATGAACATTTTCCACATTTGCTGAATATTCCCCTCTTAGACAAGTGTGTACTTCCACTAGATTTTAGTTCAATATACATGAATCAATGTCAGTTCTATATTTAGTCACTCCAATTATGGAGTTTAGTTCAACATGCATGAGTTGCATGCATGAGGTTTTACTTGTGCCTTATTAACTTTATTATTAGCTAGTTAACTCCACTTACTACTAGTTTTATTTTATAAGTCCTATTTCCAAAATAGCCAACTCTGTTTATAAATAGCCAACTCCATTTTTGGCTAGTTAACTCCACTTAACATTGGAGTCACATGTGCATGCACAAGGAAGCCCTAACCTAGTGCGCACTTTTTCTCTCACAGCCAACTCCATTTTTGGCTAGGTTAACTCCACTTAACATTGAGTCACATGCATGCACAAGAAGTCTCTAACCTAGTATGACTTCTCTATCTCTTCATATATATATATATATATATATATATATATATATATATATATATATATATATATATATATATATATATATATATATATATATATATATATACAACTCCGAGAGGGGTGAATCAATTATTACCGCGGCTTAAACAATTATATCCATTTTTTAAATTTATTACGTAACTTCAATGATGATCACAATAAATAAGCGTAGAGTATTCAACATCAATCAATCACACACATAGTTGCAGACTGATATTCTCGAGGAAACCCATAAAGGTGAAAACCTTCTATATGATACCTCATTTTTTGTACATTATCATTTTATGAGCACCAACTCAAATGACGCTACAACCTCTGCTTTGAAAGATGCTACTTGCTGAGAGCACCAACTCTGAAGGTTTCTCTAGTGACCCACCAGAATGAAGCACCAACTTCCTGATTACTCCAGCACCAACTAGATGGAAGCACCAACTTCCGTACCACATCGGCACCAACCTATATAACGTAGAGAACCAATGTTCTCTTTAGCACCACCCTACCACCCTGTTTTCTCTAGCTGTCACCAGATGGTAGCTACAACTCCCTTTTTTCAAACACCCAATTTGGACAGACCGTAGGACAACATTCCTCCTGAGAACCTCCCAACCACCTTCAAATATAAAAAATTCCTTCGGTGGAATTTCTATTACAGCATTCAATAGTTGCCGCCATTTACCCGCCTTATCAATGTTCTTTCTATGATAATTTTGCTCTCCTCTATATTAGTGTTCTCCGTAATTCCTTGAGCTTTCTCTCGATCTTCCCATATCTCTCGCATGTACATCTCACTTTCATCAGAATGGGGCTATGCATCTCATATTTCCTTCAGCTTGCATTTCAGCCCTCTCTAGACTCCTTCTTTCACCGGGTGATAACACACTCTTAAAAATCATAGCCACAATCTCTTCTTTGTTCCGCATTTTTATAGTCCTGCTTGCACCTTGTGCATGCTGCATGTGCTATCCCAATGCATACATTCAATCGTATTCATCATCACCAGCCCTTCTCCGATATTTTGGATTTTCTAATCCATAATGGTCTTCGAATTCCCTTTCCATATATCATCAAATTTAATTCTATGATGAGTTTACACTCCACTCAGCGCTTGCCTCCAAGACTTTGTCTTCCGCCGACACCGGGCGACTCTCTTTGAATTCTCCGGCAGGAACCATCGGTATCTAACAGCTACACCAGGCTCTTTGGGGTTGCTCGCGTACCACCCCACAGCCTCCTCAAATTTTCCTCGGTAGATGCAATCACTTCGCTCGGCAAATTGTCGAGAAACTCAAGGCTGCTCACGCTTTTGTAGCCTCTTCCTCGAAGAAGACCAAAGCGGGTGCTAGCTCTCCGGGTTGCCCTCCTTTCGTGTGACCGCATTTCATTCATATAAGCGCCTACGATTCATATTTCGGGATCTAGGGATGAGGTATCTGATTTCCAAGTCACGATCTTCGAAATGGAGCTTAGCTGGGATACCTAGATCCTCCTTAAACCTTCGACATGATGTGACCAATGCTGCACTACATCCCTATTCAAAAGGCATTTCTGGTATTTCTCATTTCGAAGTTTCTCCCGCGAGTCTCCTTTACTCTCATATTGTGAACCCCGGAAATAAAGCCTAGTTGTTTCAGTTCTTCCTCCAACGTGCGACCACCGGACGATGACTACGTTTTTAACTCGAACCGCATTTCTTTGTAATTTCATGTTTTCATGGATTCGGGTGAACTTTGACTTCTCCAACTTCCGTGATACTCGAAATGGGAGCTCTAGCTATGCAGTTCTTCTTACCTATACGTGACCACAAAGTGCGACTCCGTGGGGCCGTTTCAACTTCGAATATTCCACTATAGGACATGATATTTGTCAATGGTTACCAGGATTTATTTATCATCCTCCGCCCCTGGAACTTCAGCTTTCGGGCCTTTGGGGGAGTATTGATGCTAAAACTCCTAAAACAAAACTCCCCTCTCGGAGGACGCTATTCTGTATCACTCAATGACGCATCATAAGTTAAGTGATGTCACGCGGTCACCTGTAAATCAGGGATTTCCAGTGGCTTGAAATGTCAAGTAAACTTGACACTTTTCCTTGTATGATTGCACCACGTTTCCGTCGACGAGATTGCCACCTGTCCTTTCTAACATGGTATGTCATGAACTACCTCTTGGATCCGACATCACAGATTCATCCTTGATCCAATGGCTAAGATTATTTCGCGATTTCGCATATCGCGAAGTTCAAGAGGTTAGAACACCTTGTTCCTTTGACTTTCCAATCAAACAAATGATGATCTTTTGCCACATATCCTTCTTGGATCAACATCGCATCGGATTTCCTCTCCCTCGACCGATGGCTCAGATCATTTCGTTTTTTGCGAGTTGGAAGAATAGAGCACATCATGCCTTTGACTTTCAAATACCGGAAATAATGTTGATCTCTCGCGATGTTTCCTCTGGATCCAACGACCCACGACTATCCTCGATGGATGACCATGATTCCTGCTTTGGATATTTGATGACTTATGAGTCTTATTCCACCTTACAACTTCACCGTATCTACAATTGTTGGTCCTTCACTAATCCGTATATGGCGCCCGTGATCTTATCGCTACATTTCAAGATGGGTCAGTAAGTTGGAAGATTTGTGAGATCTTCCTTCCTTTGACTTTCCAACCAGCAAAAATCTAATCTGTCATCACGTGTCTTCGTCGATTATGGACGGTCCTCCTGCTTTCTGGACTTTGTAAGCCCGCTTCATGTTGAAATTTAAAGATCATGTAGGTTATCCTAGATTCAACAACAGCCGCATTCCCTCATGCTCGATCTAACGCTGAGATCCTGGCCTCCATCCGTGCACTCCTCCTTTCTGAATTCATATCTGACGGGCCATCGGGAATTCGAATGGGTGATCCAACGATCACCACCGCTTCCGGATCTTATCCTTCTATGTGTTCTTACATCAATTACATAAGTGCATTGCTCTTGTGAATGCCAACAATATCCCCTTTGGGTATTAATTACAAACCCTGAAGGCTGCACTATTATGCTTAGATCTCCCATCTCCAACCCAGCATCCATTCATGTTGTTCTTCTCCCCTTTGACATCAATGTCAAAGAAAAAACACGCCCCGAAGTTGTAGCAGTAATTTTTGGAGGTATCATACATTCAACCAACACAAACTCTCTAACAGGATGGATTCTCTTTAGATGAGGAATAATATGGCACCCAAATGACGGAGATATTCAAAAGGTGTTTTAGCTAGGGGTTTAGTAAAGATGTCTGCAATTTGTTCTTTTGTGTCTACATACTCCACTTTTACGAATTTTTGAGTAACCTGATCTTTGAGTAAATGGTATTTTATTGGAATATGGTTGGTCTTGGAATGGAATACAGGATCTTTGACACACTTATGGTAATTTGTTAATAAAATGAATTGGGATCGTGTAGTATATTTTTCCAAGTCTCCTGTGTGTCCTCAGACGTCCATAATTACCTTTGAGGAAACAAGTAGCAAAGAAGAATGTATCTTTCCAATCAGAAGCTGATAAAGAAATGGACCCTTGTTTTTTACTAATCCATGATACTAAAGAATCTCCTAAGAAGAACGCGACCTCCACCTACATGCTTTTCTTTCTATCCATGCAAGTAGTCTAATCAATATCTCAGTAGATTGATAATTGAAAATTATGATTCTGAGGATACCATAGCTATAGTTCATTGTTTCTTTTCAAATATACAATATCTCTTTCGACAAATAAAGCGTGATGAATCATTAGGTGCAGAATGATATATTCCCACCATTCCAACAGCATGCATTATGTTTGACGAGATGTTGTGATGTACACAAAGCAGTTGCCTATCATTGACTCCTATATGAACTTTGATCAACATCGTGTGAGTCATCATCCTTTCTTAATTTTCATCCAAGAACTATAGGTGTGCTCACATGTGTGTAATATTCCATTTGAAACCTTTTTCAACATTTCTCTTAGATATTTTTCTTTGGATAAAAGAACATTCCTTTCTCGTAATCTCCCAGTAATTTTGCAGACCAAGAAAATGGCGCTCCCTTATCATAGACATTTCAAACTCCATCATGAGTGTACGCAAACCATCGTAATCAATGTAGAATCCCTTATTGCCATCCGGCATGATGTCATCTACATAGACCAACATGATGAGAAAATCATTACCCTTTGTTTTGAGATATAGATTGCTTTCAATTGTTCCTCTCCTTTGAACCCTTTGTCTTGAGATATGTATCCAGTCTATAATACCTGTGCACCTAGGGGCTTGTTTTAACCATATAAATATTTCTTCAAATTCCATACTAAGTCAGGGTTATAAGAAAATTTGAAACCCTCTGGATGTTCCATATATAATTCTTCATTTAAATATCCATATAGAAAATCACCCTGACTTGGACATCCATTTGATAGGACTTTAAACCTCAGTGACATGCATGGGCAAGAAATATTCTGATAGCTTCTAACTTGCTACGGGCGTAAATGTTTCATCAAAATCCAGCCCTTCTATTTTATATTGGCCTCTTTTATTGCATCAATCTTTGCTTTGTTCCCACAACTTGTCCCTCAAGCCATTCAATTTATTCTTAAAGGTCCATTTGGAGCCTATAACATTTTTATTCAAGCTAGCCCCTAGGAACCAGTTCCCAAGTGTCATTCTTTTTCAATCTGGTCCTCAGCTCTCATTCATTGATTTTTAACCAATTTTATTTATTCAATCGGATTCATTAAAGTTCTTGGGTTCCACCATTATATGAAGGCCATATGTGATTGTGTCTTTGATTATCCTTCTCCTAGTTTGTACACCTTTGTCTCTTTCTCACCAATTATCTAACTTATAGGATGATTCTTTTGAATGAATATGGAGGAGGAATTTGATTTGTCTAACGGTTTGAATCAGCCGAGTATTTGTATCTTCATCTGATTCTTTAAAAAGTCTTTTTTTCTAATTTTGGACCCACTATATTCAGCTTCATCTGTGTCCTTTGTAGTACACTCAATATTGCTCACCTCTCTGCTATTGGGACTCCTTCATCAACCTTTAAATCAATGCAATCAACTAATTTGTGCACCTTTTATTAAAGCATATATATCCCTTACTATTGGTAGCATATCCTAAAAAAGATGCCTTCATCAGACCACACTCTCTCAATATTACACTTCCCTCCTTTTAAGGCACTCTACTCCCAAAGACTTTGAAGTATTTTTATTGAAGCAGTCTTCTCCATACCACAATTCATAGGGCATTTTGTCATTAGTGTGTCCTGAGGTGGGATTTGTTAAGAACATGGACCTGCTGTGTGTATTTCTCTTTCTACCCAGTAGGTTTGACTAATATTCTTCTCATTCATCATTGACCCTGCCATTTGTTGCACTGTTCTGTCTTTTTATTTAACTGCTCCATTTGTTGTGGAGTTCCTAGGATAGTGTATTCTCTCTTGATCCCATGTTTATCATGCACTCCTTTGAAATCACTTTTGGGTGACATAAATTATCCCTCCTATTATGATCTTTTGCCAACCTTTTAATATGTTGCTTCATTTTGATTTTCTTCTGTTAAAAGCCTTAAATATTTTAAATTTCAAATGCTTCAGCTTTTTCTTTTGAGGTGCAAACTCAAGTGAGTCTGGGAGTAATCCTCACATCAATGATTAAAGTATTTCCTTGTGCCTTCCTGTTTTGATGGTCTACATAAATCCATATGAACTAATTGGAGTGGTTTCTTTGTTGAAGTAGAGCTCTTGGATTTAAACTCAGTCCTAGTTAGCTTTCCTACTGTATGTGAGCCATACACATAATCTTGTGGTTTTGATATTCTTGAAGATCTTTAACTGCCTCTTAAGATTTTTTGAGCTTGATTAAATGATCAAAGTTTAGGATGTCTAAGTCTCCTATGCCATAAATCCAACTCTCATCATGTTTTCTTATATGACACTTTCTCTATCTTCTTTCAAGACATATACATTATTTTATGTCTATGTTGTTAACCACCACTTGTCCTGAGTTTATAGGACTTTATCTTGTAGTCCTTGGAAGTGAACACCACTTCACATCCCTCTATCACACATTTGACTTACACCGAGAAGATTATGTTTCAAACCATATACAAACAAAACATCTGGGTAATTTCCTTTTCCTTTATTTAAACTCACCATCCCTTACCCCTTGATTTTACCTTCGGAGCATCATTTTCAAAGGTTATGTTTCCTGATTTACTCTCACTTAGAGATAGAAACTTACCTTTGTTTCCTCGCCATAAGGTTTGGAGCATCCATTGTCTATATACCAAGGGTTATTTTGTCTTTGGGGTGACAACACTAACTAATACACACTTGTCACTTTCTTTCTCTTCCAACCTTGACATTTTTATCAGAGGGATTCAAATCTGGTTCAAAGTTACTTAAGTGACAAATAAGTGTGTGCATCTTTATGTCCACAATTATGGAAGGTATAACATTATGGTTCATTGAATATGGGATCATAACGATTGTTATTCTTAACATGTGTCCTTTTCCCATCCATCAAGTGATTCATAGTCAAGTGGGATGGTTTGTTACTTGGTTGTCTCATTATTTTTGTGAAGATAATTTATATACCTTGAATGTCTTGATTGCTCATATCTCAATTCTTAAAGAAATGCTTTGCTGCCTTTATGACCAAAGTATAGTAATTGTAAAACAATAATCCATAGAAAAACTCCCCAGACTGGAAAATGGTTGTCTCTCTGAGAAGGTCGATTTCTTCTATGTTTATGATTTCTTTGAACAATGAGTACATTATTTCTCTAATCCATAGTTTCAGTTCCTGTACCTCTTTCATTGCTCCTCCTGGGTCGCTGATTATCTCTTTGTTTCTTGTGTTTTTTGGTTGTCATAGATGGTAGATTTTGAAAAACTTGATGGGATATTTGTTGCTTGGTTGATCAATACTTGATCCCTCTTCATAACCTGCACTGCTTTCATCTTTTGGTTTCTTTGTTGATTCATAATGGTGGCCACTTCTTTCCGGGGAGTAGTTTCTGATACTCGACTGCATTTTGGATAATATTGCTATTTGAAACTTCTCCATCTCTTCCTAGTTTTCACTACTTCTCTTCCAGATTCACATCTTGCCTCTTTTCCTGAGCAATTTATTCTCGTAATGTTCGATTTTCTTTGCCCCTTATAATTCCACTTTTAGCAGGCAAAGTCTTCGCCGGTTCTTCTTTATTGCCTTTCTTGAACTATATCAGCAATTGTTTTTCTTTATCATCTTAATTGAACTGTCAATATCTTCTAGTGCATTAATCAGCCTTCCGTGTCAACAACCATATCTTCTTCTTCATTAGCATCATTGTAAAACAATTCATTTTATTGAATTCAATGCTAATTCTCTCTTCTTTCTTTTTGGTCTCATGCTTGAAAGTGTTATTTCTTCTTAGCAACTAGATTATTGTGCTTAGAAATTTAGTTTCTTATTTGCAACTAGATTCTTGTGTGAGAATTTTTACATGGTATCAAAGCTTGTTGATCCAGGTGGATATCGGTGGCCACCCGCCTATTCCAACTGGCTCAAAACGATCTTCTATCAATTTACTATTTTTAGTAGTTTTTCAGTTCCCAAATTTCCAAGGCCATTTTGAAGGCCTAAATGAAGTTTTTTCAGGATCAAGCACATCAATGATCTTCGTAGGATTTCATTGATCCCCCAAAATGAATATCCTTGAAGATACCTTTCCAACAAGTTATCGTGTTCCCCAAACGAAGATTTTATGCCAAAGTTACGCCCCCGGGAAGTTGATACACCAAACTACCCAAAACGAGATCCAGAAAATTGTTGGATTTTCATCTTCCGTGATTAGGGTTTTGGATTTTATTTATGTTAAAAAGGCCTTTAGAGCCTCATTGTAATCATCCTCTTACAAATGTGAGTAGTCTTCACATCTCTTCTCAGAGATAAGATGCCACCATTCTAGCGAGTCTTTCACTCTGTATTTCTACAGTTTTGTACATTTCGCTCATTAACAAAAATTATGTATTATTGTATCTCTATGTTTATGGTTGCATCTCTGGTATATTTATGTTATATTATTGGATATATGAGATATCTCTGTACATTTATTTATTATATCTCCGCTCTCATTTCGTGTGAAAATAATCTGGATCACTTGTAAGGAGAAAAACTAATTTTCTTTACATGGTATTAGAGATTAGGAGGAGCTTATAAGAAGAAACTAATATTTACTTTTCAAAGAA
>SNQJ01S0067759.1:23538-33606 GCA_010110895.2 Picea sitchensis | reverse complement strand
TGTGGAGCGATAGTCACATTGACTATTAATGTAGAGAATGCTTTATCTACATCTTGACATCAATAATTGGTAATTGGTGTTGACATCAATCTTGGTATTGCCATCATGCCAAAGGGGGAGATTGTTGGACCATGTTGTCATTGATGCCAATGGTTTGACTATTTGGGAGATTGTTGGATCATGTGTCATTGATGCAAGTGGTTTGATTGATTGATGTCATTGATTGATTTCAAGTAATTAATTGATTGGTGATTTTACTTGATGAGAATGATAGATGTCAAAGTGGAAACCAATTGATAAAGATAGATCATTGATATGATGCATAGATGAAGATGGATAAATGAGTTGTCATTGATACATGATGGTGCATAGTTTGTTTGTTGAAAATATGACTCATTATTGTCTTATCATGATTGATAAGGTGCACAAATGGATGAACTCCAAAGTGGTCCCCTTATGGTGAAATCCCTCATGGGAAGACGCTTTGCGGATTGAAATATCCTAGAAGAATGGTTGGAGGACCCATTCTTTTATGTGGAATAATGAGATGAAGATAAATGAATTTGTTGGTGAAACTATCCTAGATGGATAGTGTTTGTCATGCCATTTTCAGTGGTATGTGGAATGTCACATAACTCCTCACGGTTTGAGAGTTATGGCTCTATGAATTTGAAGGACCCCCATATGATGGCTTGAAGCCCCAAAAGGTAAAAGAAGTCAAAGTACTTGAAAAGAAGAAATCATTATTTAAATGATAAAGTAAAGTGACAAAGTCAAGGTGGATTATTTAAATAATAAAGACAAGTGACAAAATCAAGAAAGAATATTTAAAGTATTGGAGAACTTTCTATTCATGTAAAGTGGTTAACCCTAAAATAAGGAAAATAGGTTAAGTGACCTAGAAACGGGTTAAGTAACCTAAAAATAGGTTAAGTGACCTAGAGGATGAAAGTATAAATAAGATAGCTATGGTCTCTTGTAGAATATCCTTTTTATGGATCAATGGAGAGATTCTTGTGAATATCTTTTGGAGTATTGATGTAGAGCTTCTTGTGAGAGCATCTTATTGGTGTGAATCTCTTGAGCATGATTAAAGATCTATTATGAGGAAGAGAGAGATGAGAGGATCTCATGAATAGCATAAAAGTTTAGGCAATGTCGGAGATCTTGATGGAAAATTCACCAGTTATTGAAGAAAATCTAACACTAGGATGCACCGTGGGTTATCTATGTATAGGGTGCGTGTACATTGAAGGTATAAGCGGGATAACTATGTATAGGGTGAGTATATGCGTGGGATGACTATGCCGAGGGGAGCATATAGTGGATAAAATCGATTGTGTTTTAGTTGGTTCAAGCTCTTGGATTGATATGAGGCCCGGGTTCGGATCTTCATTTTATGGGCTCAGATTTGTCACCGAGACACTTGTATGGTTACATTATTGTATTGATGGATACTATTGTTTGATATGTTGTAGTGCTAGAGAATTCTTGGTATGGCTTCTATGATGTGGTTTAGTTTGGTTATTTGGTTGATGGAGTGGCGATTACTCTTGTGATTCGATAGTGACATGATTGCTATGGTATACTTGTTGCTTACACATGATTGAGATAACATTCATATTGATTTGTTGTGGAGCATGACATTCATATTGATTTGTTGTGGAGCATGAGCAAGATATTGGAGAGCTTATATATGTTGTGACTGGTTGGTGGTCAGATTGGACAGTCAGAGACAAAAGAGAATGATACATTGTTTTCATATTATCTAAGTTGATCTTGAAGGAAAAACCCTAACAACTCAAAAGGTATACACAGTCTGTTGTATACATTGGCTGCGTGCATATGCGGGCTATAGTGAGCCAGGGCACATGCACACCCTGGTTGCACTACCGACAGGTTGCGTACCTATTGATAGATTTATATCTGTTGAGGATTGTTGCCTCATCTCAGTTGGTGCTGAGGGTGTAAGCTGAGTCTTGCATTATAGAGTTGGTGCTCTTGTAGAGTTGTACTCTATTCAATTGTTGTTGATAAACCTCGGATTGTTGTCCATAATAAAAAATAAAATTGTACATACATATTGTGTCCTTTGTGTTCCTTGTGATGATGACTCGTTGATGATATATTGCTGATATATGTTGTTGATATATGTTCACATCTAACTAGTTATAAATGACAACAATGGGTAATGAACAAATGTTGAATGTTAATTAAGGACTTTTGTGTAAGAGGGAAGTTTTGGGAAAGGAGCCCCACACTCATTCACCCCCCCCTCTAAGTCAGGTAGGTGTGTCCAACAAATATCAGTGTGTTGATATTTTATCTAGTTGTGTGAGTGGTTACTGAAGGTGTTTGTCCTCTACTGGAATACTTGTGTTGTCGAACAAGAATCCCTAAGTTGCTCACCTCATAAATTCAGATGTATTTGTTGGGACCATATATTGGATGATTGTAGGATGAAATTCGATGCCAAGAGTCATTCTTGAATCATGATGGGATACTCCAAACAATCCAAAGCCCATCGACTATTTTAACTTGTAAAAAAAAAATTATTATAAGGATAAATATGTTTTTGGATGAGAAGTCCTTAGGCATTAAGTTGTTGAACGCCTCCTCTAGATTATTACATGATGCCCCCTTTGATGTTATTTCCAAAAATGGTTCATTTGTTCCTTTATGCATGTGCTCCTCCAAAGTTTTGCTGAATATGAGGATGTCATCCAGATATATCACCGCAAAAGAGTTGGTGAAGGGTTTCAATACATCATCCATCAATCTCATGAAAGTTGCTAGTGCATTTGTTAAGCCAAAGGGCATGAACAACCATTCGAAGAGACCTTCTTTAGATTGGAAAGTTGTCTTCCATACATCAGTTGGTTTGATGGGAACCTTGTGGTAGCCATACTTTAGATCAATCTTGCTAATGAACTTTTTCCCCTTGAGTTGGTCAAGAAGGTCATCAATTCGGGGATTTGGGTACAGGGTCTAGACTGTTATTTTGTTTAATGCTTTGTAATCAATGAAGAGCCGCAAGGTCCCATTTTTATTTTTCTTCAACACAATCAGGCTTCCACAAGGGGAGGAGTTGGGTAGGATGTGCCCCATTTGAAGCAACTCTTGGATTTGGCGCTTGATTTTGTCATTTTCCATCAACAAGTGATGATAGAATGGTCCATTAGGCAACGATGCACTGGGGTTAGATAAATTGGATGCTTGAATTAGTAGTGCATTGGTACCCCGGTGGGTGAGGATAATATGTCTCTGTACTCTTCCATGATCTTTTCCACTTTCTTCTGCTATAAAGAGAGGCTCTGTGTATAGGTCACGAATGTGGCGATGACCTTCTGCTTACTGCGAGCACAGATCACAAAGAAGATGAACTTCCCGGTCTGTGAAATGACCTTACTACATTGCTTAGCAAAGATTAAAGAAATAGTGGTAGGTGGTAGTACCTCTGGTATCCTATACAATTCTCTACCCAAAGTAATAATAACACTGTGAGGTGTAGACTCATACACAACATGTCGCTTCCATAAATATGGTTGGCCAAAAAGAACATCACAAACTTCAAGGGGAGAGATATCACACAACACCTTGTCTTTTAAGATCTTGATGTTGTATGGAAGATGACATTGTTGGCTGACATTGTAGTGTCCCTAAGACTGAGCCCTTTGTAAATCTGGTTTATGAAATGAATTGTAAATATGTGTTGTAGGTTGGTGAGACAAGTTTGTATAACCCTGTGGGCTTATGTGATTGTTAGGCTAGAGAGCCTAAGGGTTGTAGGCCAAGGGTATGATTTTGTTTCTGTATGTATGTAGCACATTAATAAAATATAAACACCGCTGCATGCAGGGCGACACAATGAATGAGTGATTGGGGACTAAGAATCCATAGAGAGGGCAAGGGATTAGGGGTTGGAAGGTGGAAAAAGGGGCTCAGTGTTAAGCCTAGGGGGCTTAAGCCTTGGGAATAATATTTTATTATTATTCCAAAGAACATGTGCATTTTTATGTTTTTTTTATCCTAAGTCTTGGCAAGGGGAAACCGTGCAAAGGGGATGCATGTTGATGGACCGCATGCAGTTCCAACGGTGACAAGTGTCAACCCTGGTGCATGTGAATAAAATGGCCAAGATGAGTCGTGCAAGGGGTTTTTCTCTGCCATTCGACCCTGGACTGTCTCGAGCATGAAACCATATGAACTCTGCAGGAAGACCTTCGTGCATTTCAGAAGTTGGAAAAAAGACCTGTGTGATTCTGAGGAAGCCCGGTGTTGACTTCGGGAAGCCTGTGTTTGTTTATGAGTATATCCTCTGTCTGAACAATCCAAACCTGTGTTGACCCCTGCGTGGATTTTTTGTCACGCGTCCCTGAGAGCCAGAGCGTGAGTCTATCTTGTGTTGTCGAATTGAGAAATAAGAAGTGACCTACCATTGTTGAACCTGTTGGAAAGCCCATGTCCATTTTCCCCGTTGGTTGTGTGGCCACGCAGTGCTGGACTGTGTAGGGCTTGTTGACCAGTGTTACAACACTCTCTCCAAGTGAGAGAGGTGATTGAGGTTGGAAGAATAGGTTGATGGCCTGTGAGCGATTATCTCCAGGTGAGAGAGTGCACAGAGGAAGGAGAGAACTCATGGAAGGAACCCTATAGCTGCCACAAAGGTCGGAGACTTCCGGTCTAGTATATTATTGTAACCCAAGGCAAGGGAGGTTATTAGTCGAAGGACTTTCTAGGTGACATAGAAGGTGTATACTCCTAGGGTGGAATAGGCATGGGGGGAAGGAGAGTCTGTGGGAAGTGAGCATGAGTGGTTCCTGGGAGAGAATTCCTTCCTTGTGACTGTGTGTTTTCCATGTAACCTCAACCTAGCCTAGGATTCCATGCCTTGGGGTGGAGCTTAGTCCTAGCTTGGGGGTGACCCACTGCTGATCTGACGAGCAGTGTGGCCTAAGGCTGGGAGGTTCATGGAAAGCTTGCACTTGGTTGGTGGAACTACCACTGTTTCTAAGATAAGTACTAGATGATGCTTTAATTATGTTTCTATATCTTTTTGTATCATAATTATCATGTATTTTGTTGTTCATTTGGATTAATTATGTTAGTAATAATTCTTATGCTTACTCTGAGTTTAAATGTATTTCTTGCTTAAATGAATTTTGTTTTATAATCGGAGAATTATTGTTATATTTCCGTTAAGTATGGTATCAGAAAGGTTGTTACAATTTGGTATCAGAGCCAAGGTTTCGACACCGAGCCTAGATGGGCCAGTTGAGTGGTCTTTGGACCGAGGGTGAGAGGAGAAATTGTGTCTGGAGGACCAATATCGGACCCTGGTATGGTCCGGAGTGTCAAGGATTTACTTGACCATGCCTATAAGCTTAGGAGGTATAGCGGTGTTGTGAAATCGTAGCTGGTGTGGTATATGGCCACAGGGAGAGAGGACTCCACACCAGCAGTGTTGGAGCCTTAGGATTGGTTCGGGAGGGAAGGTGTGCCCTCATGACCGTCGGATCTGGAAAATGTGCGTAGGGATTAAAATCCCTTTTGAATTGCACAGGAGTGTGGGAATCGGAATACGCGAACTCCCGAAAACCAAAAAATTCAAGAAGATCTACACTATAGATATGGGAGGAAGGCTCGACCGTTAGATCTGGTGGAGTTGCGCTCAAGTTAGTCGCAAAAACTTTTCGGATTTCGCAAAGTCGGGAGATGAGAAGTGAGGGAGGTGAGCACCTCCGAAACCCGAAACCCGAAATACCGAAACAATCTACACCGTAGATTGTAGGAAGTGATTTGACCATCGGATCAAGTTGAGGAGTAAACCATAATTTTGGGATTTTGACAAACAGAAGTTCGAGATGTTGGATCCATGGACTCCTGATGCCCGAAAACACGAAATGTCCAAAAGATCTGCGCTGTAGATTTGAGAGAGGATCTAACCATTGGATTCTTTGCTTGGAATGGATGTGGGTGCACAAATGTGTACCATGTGCCAGAGAGTTGAAAAGACAGGTGACAGTGGTGGGACCGGTGACGTTATCGATGGTGATGAGGACCCTCCGAAATGTACCACACGCCACTATGGTTGAGGGTAACAGCTATGTTGTGGGCCCAGAGAGTAAAGTGAACCGAAATTTTGGATTTCAGGGATTGTAGTGATAGAAGGTTAGGAGTCACTGCATAGTGAACTTTCGGGTATCAAAAACCTGAAGTCTCGAAGTCCTGCAATTTGCATAATTGACGGAGCTTAGAAAACTTATTCCAATTCAAACATTTTTTTTTTCTTGTTTACGTTGGTTATGAATGTTGTAAATTTTCCTGAAGGTTAAGGGCCTGACAAACCTCAGATTGATTGCACAATGTGTGTGTATAGTTCAACGGGTGTCAGGACACCAGTCCAAAATTGACGCCAAGTATGAAATTGGAAGAGGTGTAGATTGCCTCCGAAACAGAGGACAAAAGGGTAGGAAAGAATGTCAACCTGGGAGTCGAAGGAACAAACTCTAATGGGCACAGAAAAGAGATAGATAAATAAGGACATATGATGAAACTCATTGAAAAATTGCAGAAAGACACCCAGGCTCACCGAGATGATAGCCGAAAGCTCATGAAAATCAAGGATCAACAAAATGAATTCAACTTAAAAATGTTGAAGAGCCTGGAAAGAATAGAAAATAAATTGGAAAAAAGAAAGTGACACAAGCAGATCAAGAAGTGTCAGAACCCCTGAGAGGAGAAGAAGATCGAGGAGTGGTAGAAGACATTACCATCTCTCCCCAAAGCATTCTGGAAAGGAAACACATAGTAGTTCAAGCCCGTCCCCTACCAGAAAACACTGAAAATTTGGAAAAGATGAATTGAAAGGGGAGATGAACAAGATCAAGCCTCCAACGTTTGATGGAGAACATAAGAAGGAGGAAGATGTCGAGACATGGTTTCTTGGCATGAGGAAATATTTCCAACTGCAGAACTATTCCACTCATGTAGAAGGAAGAATTGCAATGTACCAGCTAAAAGGAAAAGCATCCATGTGGTGGGATCAGTTTGTGCAAGTACAACACATCAGAGAGAAAGATATCACTTGGAAGGATTTTAAGAGATATTTCGAGAAGAAATACCTGACCAAAAGATATTATGATAGAAAGATGAAGGAGTTCTTCGAACTCAAGCTAGGAAGCATAACCATTGATGAGTACGAACGAAGTTTCTTGGAACTGCTGAAGTATGTTCCATTCATCAAAGATGAGACTGTCAATATTCAAAGGTATCTAAGTGGACTACCACCTTCCATCGGTGATAAGATTTAGTATGATGATCCTAAGACTATGGAAGAAACAATAAGAAGGTCGAAATGCTTGTATGAACAACAAAGAGAAAGGCCTATCCTTTGGAAGGCTTGGGATGACCAGAAGAGGTTTAAGAAGGAACAAAGGCAGAAGGGAAACAAGCCTCCCTTTTTCAGGAATAGTCCTTGGGGACAGTCATCTTTTAGAGAGCCCAGGAAAGTTGAAGGGAGTGAGTAGATGCCAACACCACCACCTATGGAGTGTTGGGGCTGTAAAGGGAATCATAGATACAAAGACTGCCCCCACAGAAAAGATAAAGCAAGAAGTTTCCATACTGTTCAGGAAGATAAAACAGTGGAGGATATGGGCAGCATAATGCCAAGGATCTACACAGCCCTGGACAACAAGCAAGAAGAATTTCAATCGCACATGATTGAAGTGGAAGGTATGATTAACAACCGACCACTCACTATTTTAATTGATTCAGGGGCTAGCCATAGTTATGTCGATCCTAGGGTGGTGGAAAGTTTGCGTTTAACAAGAAGCAAACATGAAAAGTCTTGGCTAGTGCAGTTAGCCATAGGAACCAAAAGGAAGGTCACCGAATTGGTTAAGCCTTGTTCAGTGGACATGGAAGGAGTAAGAACTAAGGTTGAATTGAATATTCTTCCCTTAGGCTCTTACGACTGCTTAATTGGGATGGACTGGTTGGACCAACACTATGCCCTTCTGGACTGCCGTAACAAGAGGTTTACATGCCTAGATGAAGAGGGAAATCAGGTAACAGTCCAAGGAATTCCCAGAGCCGTGGTTGTTAGAGAAATCTCAACCATGCAGCTAAAGAAGTGTTACAGGAAAGGCTATCAATTATTTGTAGCTTGTGTGGGAGAAGCATCCAAAGATGCAGTCTCGAAGCTGGGAGACCATGAGGTACTCAAAGAGTTTGAGGATGTATTTCAGGAGGTACTTGGACTACCTCCGAAGAGGGACATCGATTTTTCTATAAATTTGATACCAGGAGCAGCTCCAGTTTCGAAATATCCTTATAGAATGAGTACGCCAGAGCTGAAAGAGTTGCAATTGCAGCTCGAAGAGCTACTAAAGAAGGGGTACATTCACCCTAGTGTGTCACCTTGGGGAGCCCTAGTCCTATTTGCGAAGAAGAAAGATGGGACATTGAGGTTGTGCATTGGTTTCTGGTAGTTGAATAAGGTAACTGTCAAGAACAATTATCCTCTGCCAAGGATCGATGATCTTTTTGATCAGTTGAAGGATGCGAAAATATTTTCAAAAATAGATCTTCGATCAGGATATCACCAAATGAGAATAAATTATGAATACATCAGCAAGACCGCCTTTAGAACAAGGTACAGTCATTATGAGTTCACAGTGGTGTCATTTGGACTATCAAATGCACTTGTTGTTTTCATGTGCTTAATGAATGGTGTGTTCAGGGACTATTTGGACAAGTTTGTCATAGTCTTCTTGGATGACATCTTGGTGTATTCCAAGTCAGAAGAAGAGCATGAGAAACACTTAAGAATGGTGCTGCAAGTGTTGAGAGAACACCAGTTGTACGCCAAGACGAACAAGTGCTCATTTTATCAAAGGTAGATTCATTACTTGGGACACATTATATCTGAAGAAGGGATCATTGTGGATCCTGAAAAGGTTGAGGCCATCCGAGAATGGTCAGCGCCAAGGAATGTGGAAGAAGTTAGATCTTCTATGGGTCTGGCAGGCTACTACAGAAGGTTTATAGCCAGATTTTCAAAGATAGCTCATCCTATCACTTCCTTGCAAAGGAAGGAGAAGAAGTTTCAGTGGACGGAAGAGTGTGAGAGAAGCTTCTAGCGATTGAAGCAACTGTTAACCAGTGCTCCAATCCTGAAGATTGCAGATCCAAATATGGATTTCATGGTGTGCACAAATGCGTGTAAGGAGGGGCTAGGAGGGGTTCTCAGCCAAGAGGGATTTGTAATATGTTGAGTCTCGAAAGATGAAAGAGCATGAAAGGAATTATGCCACTCACGATTTAGAGCCGGTAGCAATCATTCATGCATTGAGGAAATGGAGACATTACCTCATGGGAAGGAGATTCGAATTGAGAACAGACCACAATGGTCTGAAGTATTTATTTGATCAACCGACTTTAAATGCCAGGCAAATCAGATGGCTGGAGTTTCTATGTGAATATGACTTTGACATCAAGCATATCAAAGGGAAAGAAAATAAGGTGGTTGATGCACTCAGCAGAAAAGTGCATGAATTACATGCTACAACCATTAACATGTACATGACTGAGATTAAGGACATAATTTTGGAAGCTGCAAATGCTGATTTGCAGTACAGAGGTCTGGTAGTAAAGCTACAGTAGCGTGAGAGACATAGACCTAGGGAAGCTACACCTTGGGGACTGATGGCTTACTTCTGTATAAAAACAGAGTGTATGTACCCAATGTCTAAGAATTGAAGCTGGAAATTCTAAAAGAAATGCATAATGTGGCTTATGCTAGACATCCTGGATATCAGAAGAATGTGGCAGCAGTCAAAAGCCATTATTTTTGGTCGGGTTTGAAGAAAGAAATTGTTGAATACATTGACAGATGTATGGAGTGCCAAAACGTTAAGGATGAGCATAGGCACCCAACAGGGTTGATGCAGCCTTTACCCATTCTTGAGTGGAAATGGGAAGTGGTGACAATGGATTTTATCACAGGATTTCCCAGAACAAGCAAGCAACATGATTCAATCATGGTGGTGGTGGACAAGCTTA
>SNQJ01S0067758.1:19838-30979 GCA_010110895.2 Picea sitchensis | reverse complement strand
TTATTATACCTTTCAGAGTTTTTATCCGGAATTAAAAAAAAAAAAAATCTAAGAACAACCATATGTACAGAAGCTTGCCTAAACCCCTTTACCCTCCTCCTTGGCCACAGTAAATCCTTTTCTCGCCTGATCATAGACGTCTAATAATGAAATTTCCTGAGAACGGAGGGGTCTCGCTTCGGTCATTGGAAACTCTCGAACATATTTTCATGAAAGAGAGCAGGTCGTGTTTTTTCATTTTTTGACTCTAGCTGGATCGTAAACATGTCTAGGTTAATCCTAACCTTATTAGTTATCTGAACAGGAATAAATGATCAGTTTTTCTCAAGGAAGTTCCCTAGACTAAAGGTCAAAATGTTTTCATTAAGAAGTCCTCTGAAACCCTTGATTTTTGAAGGCAGGTGAGAAGATTGACCCAGAGTGATTTAAATGAGTTTACAGACTTTGATCCTTTTTCAAACAAATATCTTCCCAAATGTATTGCATACTCATTGATTTCCCCCACTTCATATCTTAAAAAATAAAAATAAAAAAATTACAGATAGATGGTGAAAGGAAATTCAATATTGATTGCCCCCATCTAGTTCAAAGAGATGAAGAAAGGAAATTCCTACTTATTGATTTCCCTCATCTCAACATTTAAATGCTTGCAAAAAATGAAGTGGTGAAAGGAAATTCAATGTGGGAAGTCAGATAACTTCACCAGGGTACTGAACAGGCTCGCTGGCAGTGAAGGAATATCCTCATATCTGATAAAAGTTGTTATATGTGAGTTAAAAGATACTCTGGTAATTTCTCTTCTTTTCAGCTGGATTCTATCATAGGTTTCTAAGATCTCCTTATCGAAAACATCGTAAATACTTGCCTTGATGCAAACAGAATCACGAAAATGCTTATAAGATTGATTAATTGGGTTTTGATTATCTTACACAGTTTTGAGGTCAGCTTTAGGATAAGAAATCTATTGAAAACATGGCTCGGGATAGTCAGAATTTTTGTTTTTGTAGAGTTTTCAAGGTTGACGTTGAGACCCTAATCTTGTTTAGTTTTTTCTCCTTATTTGTCTCACAGAGACAAATCTTTGACTCCATTACCCAATGAAAGGATACGAGATCCCTAGATGGAGCCTAATGTTGACACAAAGATTAAATTTTTCCACCCTTTAAAAATGAAGCTTCATCTTTTTCTGAGCCATGGAGCCGCCTTAGTCCAAAATAGAAAGGAGTCAGAATCACCCGTTCCTATTCGGGTTTCAAACATCGGTTCCTCTCGAGGTGTGATCTTCAACTATCCCTTTTTCCCGGTGCCGAAATCCCAAAGCCATTTCAAAATATTAAGAAATATAAAGTAAAAATGGGGAAGAAATGAACGTTACTTTTTTTGTTGTTTACCACAAGGCACTCTTTAATTTGTAATTAATCAAATCCCTAAACACAATTATCTCTCCCTTAATCTTTCATGATTCGGTTTTCTCTCTGCTAAAGTGTTTTCAAACTCTTCTCCTTCGAACTCCCGGTCCTCGATTTTCTGAAAAGTGAAAATTAAAAAGTAATTGTCCACTAATCATGATTAATTAATTTTTTTTAATACGAATGATTAGCGCCTTGCTAATCCCATCGCAATTTTGCGATCCAGAGTTTAATTGTGACATATCCCCTGACAGAAAGATCCCTGAAGTTCCAAAATGTGAAATCGCATTTTGCACCTCGCTAATCCCATCACAATTTTGTGATCCGAGGTTTACTTGTGACATATCCCTTGATGGCAGGATCCCCGAAATTCTGAAATACGAAATCGTGTTTTCTTTAAACAAGCCCTAAGATTAAAGGATTAAGTTGTTTTCAAAACATGATTAATGATGACTAAGCTTATTTTCTCTTTTCGGGAATTAAGGAAGGCAGTGATTTTCAGGTTTTTAGTTTCGAAATCGCTGATATACGACAGTATTAATAACGGGTAAATGCAAATATTTTTGACGTGAATTCCTATCTCTAAGCATATCTTTCAAATTAAAGCATTTATTTTTCATCGATGGTATCAGTACGCTTGCTACAACACAAATTTAGAGATTAATAAAGGTCTTGTGTGTCAAAGTTCATTCTTAACCTTTACCTCTGTAGCGAGTCACATTTGTCCAGTTTTATACACTTTTCTCTGTAAACAGGTTTCCGGTCCAGTATAATCACCATGGTGCCCAAGAAGGCCACCAAGAAAAATGAGGAAGTTGCAGAGGTCTCGAATCCAGACGGAGATTTTGTATCTGATACAATACCACATGCCATCGATTCCATAAAATCTTGGAGGAAGATTTTCGAAACTCACAATTATGAGATTAAGAACTTCCCCCATGATGTTGACAAAAAACTCCGGGATATAGCAGAGTCTGAAATTCACAAGGTGTCTACGCGACCAAGACTCATAACTTACAACGACATCATTAGTTGGGCTTTAGAGCGAGCGGACGTGAAGACGAGGAGCATTCTAGACAGTCGAGGGGTCATCATTAGCTCCTTCAGACTAGAACATATACAAGTAATGTATAAACTGTCTTCCTGTCCCAAATACATTTATAATAAAGATTTTGTCAGTGAGTTTCAGAGGAAAGAATGTTTTGAGTCAGACCAAACGAACCCTGACATAATAAAAGACTGGTGGAGAAACAATGAAAAATTTAGGGCCGAGACAAATGGTGTTTACACCACAGTGTCTTTAAATGCGTATATGGTTTATGTGGTGATGATGTTATGTAGGCTTTTTGGTAAGGAAATTCCTACCCACTTCCCAGCGGAATGGGTACCTCTTTTGCATGAGGCCGCAGAAGGTTACAACTTCAATTGGGATAGGATTTTATCCGATAACATAGCGAGAGATGTTATGGAGTATCAGTCTGCAAGATCAAAAGGCCAAACAACAACCTTTTATATGTATGCATACATCATGGATGTTATATGCTTCTCGACTCCTTTCCCTTTGATGAATTGGAGTTGGAATATGACTTACCCAGAGCCTATTCATGAATATCATTCTAAACTTTGGGAAGAAAATGCCAAAAATTCATTCTATGAGATTTGTCATTTCATGGTAATACCACTACACCAGATTCTATATGACTGTGCACCCCCCTGCATTTCAGAGTTGGTCATAGGGAGCCTTCGGGCAATTGTTGATGGGTTTATAGAGGAGAATTTCTCCTACATCAGAGTTTTCGGATGTTCGATTCATCCACATGTGCTCCCAAAATTCCTCCCTGACAGACTAGTGTGTAGGGAGGTAGCTTATCAAATACTAATGGGTGGAATCGAGATAGAATTAAAGACAACTCAAAAGAAATCTTGGCCTGTTTTTCCCGTTCAGATTGGAAAATTTTCAATTCTCAACTTGGGTCATTCCAAGGTTGAAGCAGCAGCACTCAAAGGGGTCAAATTGGTAGACCTCAAGCACATGAAGCACGGTCCTTACCAGTTAGTGGGGAAACACATGGCCCATTGCAATATGAAATCATATGAACATGAGGACTCCCCTTGGGATGACATGTTCAAAGGGACTAAGACTTATAAAGAGGTGTTAGAATGAGTACAAACACTGTCGTCCGACTTGCAAGCTAGTTTTTGGACCTTTCAGAAGCATAGACGAAGTGGTCTGCCCAAAGTACTTCAAGGAGAAGCAATCACCCTTCCCCAGGAACAAGAAAATATTCCCCCAGGCTTTGAACAGGAAGCACAAGAGAAGGGCAATCCCGAAAAGTCCCACAGGATACTGAAAGGCCCCCACAAAACAAAGAGGCCTTACGAACGAAAAAACTAGAGACATAAGCAGAGAGGAGGTTCGGGATACCTCCCAAGTCTAGTAAGATTACTCCCCCTTCATCACCCGGTGTTGATGTCAATATGTCTAAGGTAATAGGAGGGAAAGGATCTACAGATCTAGGAAGTCCCATAGCTTCCTTAACCCCCTTACAGTCATCTTTTGGATTCCCACAGACGAGATCCCTTTTTGTTGATGACCTCACCTCTATCTCCATAGATGAGATTCCTCCTTCTGATTATTTGTTCAATAGAAAAAGGAAGGTTGTCCTGAAACAAGAGATGTATATGAAGGAGGGAAGTATGGTAAAAAAGCATAAAGGCTTGCTATATGGACATAATTTGGAGGAGGAGGATTTCTCTACAGAGATAGCAGGTTCCATGGGAGCCGTGGAAACAACAAATTTTTTTACCGTGGGAAACATGAGAACAAGGATAAAGAAGAGTAATAACATGATAGCTCAATTACAGGATCGGTTAAAGAATGTTGAGAAGAACATCAAAGAAGAGGTGACTAAAATATTGGAGTAGACCAGGGCTATCGAAAGGATAGAAATTCAATCACTCAAATCAAGCCTGGATGAAATGAACCAGAGGATACAAGAAAGTCAGGTGCAGGTTTCTCAGCAAAAGTAGCATGCAGAACAGTTACAGGCTAAGTTAAATTTGATGGAAGGTCGGGTTATAGATTTAAATATTTATAGACCCTCTCGTTGGAAACACATACAAAGATAGAAGCCGAGCAGCAGAGACTGATCTCCAAAATGGGGATCATCAAGAATTACTTTCAAGAGGTAAGAAAATCTCTTGATAATATTATTTTACTAGAAAAGGAAGCTAAAGAAGCAAGGAATACTTTCCAGAAAGCGGTTGCATGTTCAAGGAATAAAGAGGTGACGAAAAATCTAAATCTCTCTGTCACGGAACAAATAAAAGGAGACATCATGCTCAAGGTATGGGAAACAAATATGTTTGAGAGAAAGAAGATAGTCAAATAAATCAAAGATGATTGTGAAGGAATCTTCGTTTCTTTGGATAACAAAGCATTAGGCATTGAAAAAACTGACTGCTCCAAGTCACTGGGGCAGATAAACATTGAAAAACAACAGTTGGACTACAAAGAAGGTTTGAAGAAGATTTAGATTGAAATTTTACAATTGAAGGAAATCGATGCCAACCTAATAAACAGATGGTTGGTACAACTTAGTTTAAAATTGCAAGTGATCAAGTTTTCCGACCAAGGTTTTGAAGACCAGATGCCAAAAGTACAAAGAAAGTTTTATCTATTCGAGACTAAAGATCTTTCAACACCTCCTAGAAACTTTGTCTATTTTCTGGAGAAATGTATTGAATGTGTAGCATCAAAGGAGGGATAGACTTTGACTAAGCAATGAAGTATCATTTGGAAACTCATACTATTGGAATGATAGATAAACAAAAGTTAATAATCATCTGGTTAAGGTTAGGTTTTGCAACTACTTTTCTTCTAGGAAGTGGGAGATTGTTAACCATCAAGTATGGATGACTATTGTATAAATACAGGGAATGAAGACTAAAACAAAGGGGCTTTTTTATCTCACGAAAGCGATTTTATGAAAGTAATTTTGAAGAAACTCTAAATTAATAAAAATGCAGATTGAAGATTCCAGATCTTGTCATACGAGTTATGTGTTTCTCTGTCATCTCATCTTTCTTATATATGTTTAATTGTGATGAATGTAGCTACAATTTAGTGCAACCTCTACTATGGAAATTATTATTCTTGTTATTTCAAATCATTCATATTTTTTCCTACGTATCTATTATCCAACTTGGATACAAGACCTGTATATGTTTAGATTTCAACATCATATACTTCATTAATATTTTCTCATTTCATATTCTTCTGTTACAATGTGAGATTCCTCTGAAAGTGATGCCTCACTTTGCTAATAGATTTATGTTTTCTCCATATCATGCATGTTCCTTTTCTTGTAAATTTAACTCAGATACAATAAAAGGCCTACAATTTTGATAATACTACTATTTATTTGTGTTTTGACATCCTTCTCATTACATTGTGGAATAGAGATAATTAGCCTAAAAAGAAAACATAGAATCTTAACGGTTAAGGTTGCAGTTTTGCAACTATTTTTCTCCTAGAAGGTAGGAGATTGTTAACCATCAAGTATGGATGACCTTGTATAAATACAGGGAACGAAGACTAAAACAAGGGGCTTTTTGATCTCTCTGAAAACGATTGTTGACAAAGTAATTTTGAAGAAACTCTAAATTAATAGAAATGCAGATTGAAGATTCCAGATCTTGTCACTTCTGAGTTATGTGTTTTCCTGTCATCTCATCTTTCTTATATATGTTTAATTGATGAATGCTTGGCCACAATTTAGTGCAACCTCTACTATGGAAATTATTATTCTTGTTATTTCAAATCATTTACAGTTTTTCCTCTGTATCTATTATCAACAGATACAAGACCTGTAGATGCTTAGATTTCAACATCATATGCTTCATTAATATTTTTCTCATTTCACATTCTTTTGTTACAATGTGAGATTCCTCTGAAATTGATGCCTCACTTTGCTAATAGATTTATGTTTTTCTCCATATCATGCAGGTTTCTTTTCTTTAAAATTTAACTTAGATACAAGAAAAGGCCTACAATTTGATATTACTATTTATTTGTGTTTCGACATCATTCTCATTACATTGTGGAATAGAGATAATCAGCCTAAAAAGAAAACAAAGAACTTTATCCTCCTTTACTTTCCTCCTTCATGACAGTACCAGTTGCAAGGCAGCCTAACATCGAGCCCGATCTCTCGGATCAAACTAGCATTGCTCTAAATTTATTTAACACTATTTTACAAACAACAAATAACCGGGTTGACTTAGAACGTTCATGGGCAGAAATTGAGAGACATATCAGTATCCAGGAAAACTGGGAATTTCAACAGAGACAGTTGAGAAATCGACAATAGCCTTTACCTTTTTATCAGTCTTTTTTCTATTATTAGCTCCCTCTATTTTTTCAGATGCCTTGAAAGTATACTTTAAAGCCTTAGAGTATAAACTCAGGAACAACAAGATGTCTGTGTTGTTCTCTTGGGCCAACCATATATGTGGAAGCGCCATGTTGTTTATGAGTCTTGACCCCGCAGTGTCATTGTTTCTCTGGGGAGTAATCTCTACAGAATACCAGAGGTATTTACGACTATTGTTCCACCTAAAAAGTGTCGCAAGGTAGTATCTCATACTACAGAATTAAGCTTCTTCACAATCTGTTCAAAAGGTGAACAAAAGGATATTGCAACCACTATAGCCTCAGCCCAAGCACCTTCTATCCAACAGAAGTAGGTCGACAAGATTGTAACAAAGTGTAAATATTCCTTCTACACAAAAGAATATCATGTATCCAGACTGGTTAAAAATGTTCAACTCTTCCAGAAACATGCTCGTGATAGCCTTCCACAAACCGAGCAATGCGACGTCTCCAGCTAGTCAAGCAACTCACCAAGATTTAGATTCAGCAAACACTTTTTCCTCTTCCCTGGGCACTCAATGCAATGGATACCATTGCATCCTAAGGAGGGAGGATTGATCTAGGTATAGGTTAATTTTGATATTCCTGTATTTGAAGATTAGATAGATGCAGATTCCCTAGACAAATGGTTAAATCTATTAGAATATTATTTCTCTGTTCATAATTTTTCTGACAAGGAAAAAATCACCTTTTCACTCCTTAAATCTGTCCCCCATGTCAAACATTGGTGGGAAGATTACTGGGAGAAAAGTTCCACAGAGGATTCTGGAATATATGGGGTCGATCCCACTTGGGATTTTTTTTTTGATGCGGTAAAGAAACAATATTACCCTGTTGGCAACTATGAGGACCAGTGCATGAGATGGACCACACTACAGAAAGAGAGGGACCAAGTAGTTCTAAAGTTCACCAATACCTTCCATACCTTGCACACCAAGTTGGGTATCAAAGAATCTGAATGAAATTTGCTTCTGAAATACCATGGGCCTATACAGATACATCCAAACTGAAATGGATTTTTTGGATATCTCATCACTCGGTGTTTCTTATCAATATGATGTTAAAATCGAGCAGAAATTTAAGCACCGGAACCAAAATGAGTTTGGGTCTGCAAATTCGCAACAACCAAAGTATGAAAAAGATGGCCCTAACAAATAGTCTCTCGAAAACCAGTCCAATCCACAGGAAAAGAAGTGTCACGGGAAGACAAAGAAGGACACCGAAAAATGGTTTGATTTCCAGAAAATCCCCTAGCACAACACCGATAAATGTCGCTCAAAATAGTCATTGGTGGTCGAGATCAATGAAAATGAGCTGAACCCTAATTCAGAATCTGATTATGAAAATATTGGTAAAGGACAGATCATTGACACAGACCTCACTGCTATTGTCGCTACCACAACAATTCAACTAGAAAAACCAATAGATCCTGAAGAGGTGGAGCGCCTTTTTCATTCACATATGTAGGTGAAGGGGACCCTACTGCATTTTATTGTTGATAGCAGAAGCCATAAGAACCTCATCTCAACAGAGGTCATCAAACAGTTGGGATTTTCGACAACACCACACCCACAACCATACAACATTGGGTGGCTTCGCCAAGGACGAGATCTTCGTGTCAGCCAACAATGTTGATTGTCATACGACATCCATCCCTTCAAGGATGAGGTATTATGTGATGTTTCCCCACTGGATGTCTGTGATGTTCTCTTGGGGCAACCATATATGTGGAACCGCCATGTTGTTTATGAGTCTTGACCCCGCAGTGTCATTGTTTCTCTGGGGGGTCATCTCTACAGAATACCAGAGGTAGTTCTGACTATTGTTCCACCTAAAAAGTGCCACAAGGTAGTATCTCATACTAAAAAATTCATCTTCTTCACAATCTATTCAAAAGGTGAACAAAAGGATACAACAACCACTACAGCCTTGGCACAAGCACCTTCTATCCAACAGAAGCAGGTCAACAACATTGTAGCAAAGTGTAAAGATTATGTTTTCAAAAAATAATATCATGTATCCAAACTGGTTAAAAAGGTCCACCCCTTCCAGCCACATGCTCGTGATAGCCTTCCAAAAACCAAGCAGCACGACGTCTCCAGCAAGGCAAGCAGCTCACCGAGTTTCAGATTCAGCAAACGCTTTTTCCTCTCCCCCGGGAACTCAAAGAAATGGAGACCATTGTTTCCTAAGAAGAGAAGATTGATCCAGGTGGATATAGATGGCCACCCACCTTTTCCAACTAGCTCAAAACAGTTTTCTCGCAATTTTGGCAATTTACTATTTTTAGCAGTTTTAACTTCCGGGGCCATTTTGAGGGACTAAATGAAGTTTTTTTGGGATTAAGCTTCTCAATTATTTTTGAAGGAATTATTTAACCCCAAAATGAATCTCCTCAATGATACCTTTCCAATGGGCTATCATACGCCTAAAACGGATATCATATCCAAACATTATGACCCTAGGAAGTTGATGTACTAACTTACCGAAACGAAGCCCACATGACTTTTGGCGCTTCATCTCCTAGGGTTAGGTTTTGGGATGTCTAGGGATTTTGGCATTCCTGTTTATTGTAAATAGGCCTTCAGAGCCTCATTGTAATCATCTTCTTGCAAATGTGAGTAGTCGTCACATCTCTTCTCAGAGACAAGCTGGCACCATTCTAGCGAGTCTTTCACTCTGTATTTTTATAGTCTCTGTACATTTATTTCATTAATAGAAATCGTGTATTACTATATATTTGTGTTTATGGCTGCATCTATGATACATTTATGTTAAATTATTGAATATCTTTGATATATCTGTTCATTTATTTATTATATCTCCTCTCTCATTTCGTGCCAAAAATAATCTAGATCAGTGGTATCAGAGCAGGCTGCTCTTGATCATTTTTTCAGTGTATGTCCTTGACGAGGTTCGAGTATGGAAAGTTGGGTCTTGAGATTGTCTCTCTTGAAGATAATCTCTCTCTCATGCCCAAGAAACCCTCCATGGCAGAAGAAAATAAAAATGATAGAGCAGATGATCCTATCAATCTGTTTCTTGAGCAAGCTCTCACGCGACAGAGGGATGAAATCATGGAGAAATTTTCCCACAACCTTCAAGGCCTGCCGATAACAAATTGCGCATATTCATAAAAAACCACTTTTCAAGAACCTCTTCTTTCAAGGTATAGGTTAATTTTGATATTCTTTTATTTGAAGGTCAGATAGATGCAGATGCCCTAGACAAATGGTTAAATCTGTTAGAAGGTTATTTCTCTGTTCATAAATTTTCTGACAAGGAAAAGATCACCTTTTCACTCCTTAAAGCTCTCCCCCATGTCAAACTTTGGTGGGAAACTTATTGGGAGAAAAGTTCCACAGAGGAGTCTAGAATATATGGGGTCGAGCCCACTTGGGATTTTTTTGTGGATGTGGTAAAGGAAAAGTATTACCCTATTGGCAAATATGAGGACCAGTACATGAGATGGACCACATTGCAGCAAGAGAGGGGCCAAGCATTTCTGGATTTCACCAATACCTTCCATACCTTGCACACCAAAATGGGTATCAAAGACTCTGAACGAAATTTGTTTCTGAAATACTGTGGGGTGCTACACAAATACATCCAAACTAAAATGGATTTTCTGGATATCTCATCACTCGGTGCTGCTTATCGATATGTTGTTAAAATTGAGCAGAAATTTAAGCACCGAAACAAATGGAAGTTTGGGTCTGCAAATCTGCAACAACCAAAGTATGACAAAGAAGTCCCTAACAAAGAGTCTCCCGAGAACCAGTCCAAGACACAGGAAAAGAAGGGTCACGGGAAGACAAAGAAGGACACTGAAAAATGGTGTGATTTCCACAAAATCCCCTGGCACAACACCGATGAATGTCGCTCAAAATAGTCATTGGTGGACGAGATCAAAGACAAGGAGACGAACCCTGATTCAGAATCTGATTATGAAAATATTGGTAAAGGACAGATCATTGACGTCGACCCCATTTCTATTGTCGCAACCGCAACAATTCAACTAGAAGAACCAACAGATCCTGAAGAGGGGGAGCACCTTTTCATTCACAAATGTGGGTGAAGGAGACCCCGCTACATTTTATTGTTGATAGAGGAAGCCATAAGAACCTCATATCAGTAGAGGTTGTCAAATAGTTGGGACTATCGAAAACACCACACCCACAACCATACAACATCATGTGGCTTCGCTGAGGACGATATCTTCGTGCCAACCAACAATGTCGATTGTCATACGTCATCCATCCCTTCAAGGATGAGGTATTATGTGATGTTTCCCCACT
>SNQJ01S0067758.1:0-16658 GCA_010110895.2 Picea sitchensis | reverse complement strand
ATAGTAGAATCCAAAATAACCTCATCTCATAAGAGGTCATCAAACAGTTGGGATTGTCGACAACACCACACCCACATCCATACAACAATGGGTGGCTTCGCCAAGGACAAGATCTTTGTGTCATCCAATAGTGTTGGTTGTCATGCAACATCCATCCCTTCAAGGATGAGGTATTATGTTATGTTTCCCCACTGGATGTATGTGATGTTCTCTTGGGCCAACAATATATGTAGAAGCGTTATGTTGTTTATGAGTCTTGACCCTGCAGTGTCATTGTTTCTCTGGGGGGTCATATCTATAGAATACCAGAGGTAGTTCCGATTACTATTCCACCTAAAAAGTGTCACAAGGTAGTATCTCATACTACAAAATTCATCTTCTTCACAATCTGTTCAAAAGGTGAATAAAAGGATAATGCAACCACTATAGCCTCGGCCCAAGCACCTTTTATCCAACAAAATTAGGTCAACAAGATTGTAGCAAAGTGTAAAGATTCCTTCTGCACAAAATAATATCATGTATCCAAACTAGTTAAAATGGTCCAACCCTTCCAGCCACATGCTCGTGATATCCTTCCACAAATCGAGCAGCGCGACGTCTCCAGCAAGGCAAGCAACTCACCAAGATTCAGATTCAACAAACACTTTTTCCTCTCCCTCGGGCACTCAATGCAATGGATACCATTTATTCCTAAGGAGGGAGAATTGATCCAGTGGATATCGGTGGCCACCCACCTTTTCCAACTGGCTCAAAACAGTTTTTTGGCAATTTTGGCAATTTACTAGTTTTAGCAGTTTTAACTTCCGGAGCCATTTTGAGGGCCTAAATGAAGGTTTTTAAATATATATCTTCTCAATTATAGTTGAATGCATTAATTATCCCCCAAAATGAATCTCCTTGACGATACCTTTCCAACGGGCTATCATACGCCTAAAACGAAGATCATATGCAAAAGTTACGACCCCAGGAAGTTGATGTACTAACTTACCCAAACGGGGCCCACATGACTTTTGGCGCTTCATCTCCTAGGGTTAGGTTTTTGGATGTATAGGGTTTTTTTTATTCCTTTTTATTGTAAAAATTCCTTCAGAGCCCCATTGTAATCATCTTCTTGCGAATGCGAGTAGTCGTCACATCTCTTCTCAGAGATAAGCTGCCACCATTCTAGCGAGTCTTTCACTCTGTATTTTTACAGTCTCTGTACATTTGTTTCATTAATAGAAATCATGTATTACTGTGTTTATGGTTTCATCTTTGATACATTTCTATTATATTATTGAAGTTTTGCAATATATCTGTGCATTTCTTTATTATATATCCGCTCTCATTTCGTGCCGAAAATAATCCGGATCAATGGTCCAGTTAGGTGAATGGTCCAGGTTCAGCAACCAGGGACGGGCATTCCCTAGGGAAGACACATTCTCTCTAAGTTTCCCTTTGTTTAGTGTCGGAGGAATGGCCCAGATAGGTGAATGTTCTAGGCTCAGAAATCAGGACAGTTATTCTTCTATTCTTGAGAAGAATAGTCCAGATAGCTCATGGTTGATGTTTTACTTTCTGAGGGTAGATGATCTTTCAGATCTCATAGATGTGAGTGGAAGAATGGCCCAGATGAATTATTTTATATCATGATATTGTTTTTCTGTGCAATTTGATATCAGATAATATGATTTCTATAGAGACTTTATGTCTTTGGATAGTAGATGTATGCTAATGTGGTGGATGTGTTCCACTGGTTGTGACTATGTGTCACTGATTAAGTAGTTGTGTGCTACATGGTGTGGTAGTGTACCACTGGATTGTAGTTATGTACTACTATGGATAGACACAGTTGTGTTGTATTGAATGGCATTGTTCTGATTACCATGTAGACTATCAATAGTGTTGAAAATGATTATCAACTAGATGGATAGTCAGTGTGCTTGTGGACATAGATTCTCCAGGCAAAGAATGGTCCAAGATAGAAAAAATTGTTGGTGGACAGGTATTCTCTCTGTGGATAATGGTCCAGGTTGACAGCTTGTTGACATGTCATGGACCAGTATTTTCCTAAGGCACAGTTTGTGGCCCGATTAGGAAAATGGTTCAAAGACCGATATTTTCTAAGGCATACAGGTTGAGACATAACTCTATAACTTGATTAGAAAATAGTCCTTGATTGACATTCCTATAGGAATGGTCTCTATAGTCCATGGCGTAGCTTTTAACATATGTTGGGATAGTCATTCTTCTAGGACGTATGTCCAGATTAGAAGAATGATCCTTGTATCACTCTGTGGAGTGAGTGACTTATCCAACATCATGCCTAACTACTCAGATAGAGTATGGGTTTGAGAGATGATGCATTTGATTCTATCACATGATAGTGATGATGGTACTCGTGATCTAATCATGAGATAGTCTCTACGACTATGATGATGTTATCGGTTCAATGGTATGTTTGTTCTCAAGAACATTTCCTTCAATACCTCCCTAGCTAGGAGAGAGTGTTGATATTATGGTATATGCGGAAGCTATTTACCTCCACGTGTAATCCTGACAAGAATAGAATATTCTGGGAAGCAAGAAGAAACCCTAAAGTGTTAAACCTAACCCTAGAAGACAAGTCGGCTCAAGGAAATAATTAATATTAATTATTTAGCATCTAGAATGAGAATTCAGCCCAGACAACTCAAGAAAACAGTATAAATACAAGTATCCAGACCTTATTTTGTACCAATCAACTCGAAATTTCAGATGGGAAGAGGTGTGCACTGCAGAAACTGGGCAAGTGCATAAGTTTGGGGAGCAGCTGCAGCCGACAGTTGCTGCAATATGTATTCCTAGTTTAGGCTCAGACTTTCTGTTGGTTATGGTTGGACTTCCTGATTATTCTTGGTTATATTTATGCATTAGTCATTTTTGGCTATTGGTTTCCTTCTGGAATCATTCTCTATCAAGGTTAAGGTGCTCGGGGGTGGCTTCAGCCTATGGTTGGGTGAAAATATTGTTATATTGTCTATGGTTAAATGAGCACATCCATTACTTTCTAACACCCCAAACAATAGATATGCCCACAGTTTCCTCCTTTGGTTGTGGGTTTGCGAGATGGTGGTTCCACGAGACAATCTTTCTTCTTGTCAAATGCAGAAGTTTAGTGCTAGTGTTAGGATAAAATTGGGTCTTTTCCAACTGAGTAAATGATTCATTAAATTTACAATTATGAATATTCCTCTTGTAATAACTACTGCACAGCTCGTCCACCGAAGCTAACAGTCCTGGCCTCTCCCAATGTTCCTCATCATCCGCACCCAAAAGTGTCATGACCTCACTTTCCATTAAGTAAGTTCCAGAATCCTTCAAACGTTTCCACCTTAGAGAAAATATGAGATATATGTCATTCTCTCAGTCTCATCAGAGGGGGGAGTACCGAGAATACAAAAAAGATAATGAATGAAGATGAGACATAAACTGCTAACATTAAAGGGTCAACCAACTAACAACCCACACCAGTAATAAGAGCTCATCTACTTCAATAAAATCGTTGAAAGATGGTAAATGTTCAACAAAAACTAAACCAGAAGTATGAGCTGACAAGGAGAATAGTTTGAAGATGCACTAAAACTATCGCAAGAGACTAAGAGGAATCGACCAGTGCCTCGGTGTAATTTAAAACTCACATAAGCAGTGCCTAAGGATACTAGAAAAGTTTCCCCAAGTCCCTAAAAGAGCCTACCACAAAAACCAATGCATCTTGTAACTTCAAAGGATCATCTGAGTTCCACTTGTCTGCCATTGAACCTGCATCTTCGTGGGTATCCTTCTCACCTCTGCCATTTTCAAATCATCTTTGCTCCTAACACCAACTAATCAATTTTTTGTTTATTCATATGTCTCAATATTCTAACAATTCATACATACAAAATACATAGTAAATGCAACATTCAACCATATCATTAAAAATGTAAATGACACAGTGATCAAAACACTTGTATTTTAAAAATGTTTTACACAATCAGTTGCAGACAACGAACATTCCACCCGACCATAGGATTTGTTGCACCAATTATCTCTGCAAAAAGCCACCCCTAAGCTAGGGTTGTGAGTCCACAAGGATGGAAAAAATCCTATAGTCCATTATAACAACTCAAAAATAATTAAACATAGTGGCATGAGTCCTACAACAATTCCAACCGCACAAATATCTTCCCCGTCAGTCTACACAATCAAAGGGATGGTATTTTCTTCTCTACACCATGTTGAGGAAAATATATGAAATGATCTGATCCAGGTGGATATCGGTGGCCACCCACCTTTTCCAACTGGCTCAAAACAACTTTCTAGCAATTTTGATAATTTACTATTTTTAGCAGTTTTTCGAGTCTTGAACTTCCGGAGTTGTTTTGAGGCCCTAAACGACGTTTTTTGGGGTATGTTACGATTGCAAAGTTACATCATGAAATTTTGTGCAACTATTGTATTCCTCGGATAGATCTTTCTAACGGGCTATCATAAATCTAAAATGGATATCGTATGCAAAAGTTACGACCCCGGGAAGTTGATGTATTGACTTACCCAAACGGGGCCCACATGACTTTTGGCGCTTCATCTCCTAGGGTTAGGGTTTTGGATGTTTAGGGTTTTTGAAACTCCTGATTATTGTAAAAAGGCCTTGATAGCCTCATTGTAATCATCTTCTTGTGAATGAGTGCGACCGTCACATCTCTTCTCAGAGATAAGCCGCCACCATTCAAGCAAGCTTGTTTTCCGCTACATTTTACAGTTTCAACTTATTTCCTTATTGAATAGAAAAACAGTTTTACTGTATCTCTGTTATTTTGTCTTAAGCATATGGAAATAATCTGTAGTCATTTCATTCTACTCATAAAATCTGGATCAGTGGTATAAGAGCGGTATGCTCCTTGTCGTCTTAATGCATGTCCCCAACGAGGTCGGAGTACAAAGATTTGGGTCTCGAGCTTGTTTCTCTTGAGGAAAAAAGCTCTCGCACACATAAGTGACCTCTCATGGAAGGAGAAAAGAAAGATGACAGGACAGGAGATCCTTTCAAATTGTTGATTAAGGAAGCCCTCATGCAACAGAGGAACGAGATGATGGATAATTTCGCGCAAATCCTTCGGCGACTACCAACAAGTGACACATCTTCTTCGAGCAGAGGCACCACCCCCTTCAAGGTACAAATAAAATTCGATATTCCTATATTTGAAGTTCAGATAGATTCAAATGCTATAAACAAGTGGTTGAATCTACTAGAAGGGTATTTCTCTATCCATAACTTTTCGAATAGAGAAAAGATTACTTTTGCGCTCCTCAAAGTCGTTCCCCATGTCAAAGATTGGTGGGAAACTTTATGTGAGCAAAAGGAAACAGAGGAACCCTCATTATTTACAGTCACGACCACTTGGGAATCCTTCAGGTATGCTATTAAGGAACAATACTACCCTGTCAGAAGTTATGACAACTTGTATACCAAATGGATCACACTGCAGCAAGAAAGAGACCAAGCAGTGCCAGATTTCACAAATATCTTCCATACCTTGCGCACCAAGATGGGTATCAAAGATTCGGAGAGACATATAATGCTCAAGTATCATGGTGCTCTACATAGATACATCTAGACCAAAATGGAATTTATGGACATCTCATCCTTGGGCGCGCGACCTATCGATATGCTGTCAAAATCGAGAAGAAGCTCAAACAAAAGACACGACAATTTGGGTCGGGGAACCCCTCACAACAAAAGCTAGGAAAGGGTGGCCCCAACCCACAAAACAAAGGACGGAGAAAAGATGGACAGTATCAAGACAACCAGTCCAAGCCACAAAGCAAAGAAGGACACCGGAAAGACAAAGAAAGATACCAGGAAGTGGTGCGACTTCCATAAGAGCCCTTGGAATAACATTGTTGACTGCTGCTCAAAGTAGACGTTGGTGGCCGAAGTGAAAGCCTCTAAATTAGATGTGGGTTCTGAATCTGAGTTAGAAAAAGAAAGGGGAAGACGGATCATTGACGCAAAACCCGGTGCCACTGTTGCTACCACCAAGCTCCAACATGGTGAACCAGATGAGCCAGAAGAAGGAGAGGGCCTCTTCCATTCACAAATGTGGGTAAAAGGCACCCCACTGCACTTCATCATTGATAGTGGTAGCCAGAAGAACCTCATCTCAGCAGAGGTCATCAAGCGACTGGCCCTACCGACAACGCCGCACCCACAACCCTACACCATTGGATGGCTCCACCAAGGAAGCGATCTCCATGACAGCCAATAGTGTCAATTGTCGTACGACATCAAGCCCTTCAAAGATGAGGTATTGTGTGATGTTTCTCCTCTCGAAGTTTGTGATGTTCTTTTGGGCCAACCTTATTTATGGAAATTTCGTGTTGTATATGAGTCTAGGCCTCATAGTGTTATTATTACTTTGAACAGGAAATTGTATAGGATACCCAAGGCTGTCCCACCTAGTGCTATTTCCTTGATCTCTACTAAGAAATGTAGGAAGGTCATCTCTCAGATGGGGAAGTTTGTCTTCTTCATGATTCTCTCTCAGAATGAGAGAAAAATCATATCCACATCTAGGGTCTTTGCGGTCGACCTCTCCACACAGTAGAAGCAAGTAGATAAGGTCATGGAAGAATACTCAGATATCTTCTCCTCACCTACTGGGGTACCTCTGCACTGTCAGGTCAACCACCGCATCGATCTGACCCCCAACACACCACTGCCCAATGGGCCAGTCCATCACCGCTCTCTGTTAGAGAATGAGGAGATCAAGTGACATATCCAAGAATTTCTCCACAAGGGTCACATCCATCCTAGCTCATCACCTTGCGGGAGCCCAATCATGTTGGTACAGAAGAAAGATCGAACCTGGCGACTTTGCATTGATTATCAGGCTCTGAATAAAATCATAGTCAGAAACTGGTACCCGATTCCCTGAATCGACAACCTTCTTGATAAACTCATGGGGACCAAATACTTCAGTAAGATTGGTCTAAATTATAGCTACCAACATGTCCCGATAGAACAAACAAATGTATGGAAGACTGCCTTCAAGTCAAAGGAAGGCATTTTTGAATGGTTGATCATGCCCTTTGGTCTGAAAAATGCTCCAGCCACTTTCATGAGGATGATGGACGATATCCTGCAACCATTCACCAATAATTTTGTAGTGGTGTATCTTGATGACATTCTCATTTACAGCAAGACTTGGGCCGAACACTTGCAACATATTCAGCAGGTTCTGCACACCCTGCGGTAGCACAAGTTATACGCCAACTTGGAAAAATGCTCCTTCTACATGGACATGGTACATTACCTAGGCTACATCATTGATCAACATGGTGTACATGTGGATCTAGCCAATATCCAAGTCATCCATGAATAGCCATCCCCAAACACACTCACTGAGCTTCGGAGCTTCTTGGGCCTTGCCAATTTCTACCGCAGGTTTGTGTTGGGATTATCCCATATTGCATGGGCCCTCAGCCAAATAACCAGGGGTGGTGGTAAGGAAAAATTTGCGTAGGGTCGGCCCCAAAAACAAGTGTTTGATGATTTGAAGTAGCACTTATGCTCAGCCCCAGTACTTTCACTACTAGACCTACAAAATCCCTTTGAGATTGAGACCGATGCTTCAGACTATGTTGTGGGTGCCGTTCTCACGCAGCATGGCCACCCCGTGGCCTATCATAGTGCAACACTATCAGATGTTGTTCGTAAGTACCCTAGTTATGACAAAGAAATGTACTCCATTGTGCAAGCCTGACGTCAGTGGAGACATTACATTCTTGGGAGGGAGATAGTCATCCACACTAACCATAAGCCACTGCAGTTCATGCAGACACAAGGAAAATTGCAGAATGAGCACCATCAAAAGTGGTCCACATACTTGCAGCAATTCCACCTCAACATCAAGTATAAAATAGGAAGCACCAACCGTGTCGTTGATTTCCTCAGCAGACCACCGATCGCGACACTCACCGCAGTGTTAGACTCTTCCAGCCATGAGACCTCTATATGTCCCCAAATCTATGAGACAGACCCGGACTTCGCCACCACCTACCAAATGTTGGGTGTGAAGGCAGTTGTCGATATTTTCCATCTTCAAGATGGGTTGTTGTGTCGTCTGGGCCATATATGTGTTCCCTCAAGTGAGCGAGTGAAGCTGATCTGGGTAGCCCACTACAGCCAGGTGGCAGGACACTTCAGCATCAAAAAGACAGTGGTGATGCTACAAAAACATTTCTACTGGTCGAAACTTCGATAGGAGGTGAGCAAGTATATTAGGCCTTGCACTGCCTACGCTATTTCCAAACCAAACACTAAGAAACAGGGCCTGTACACCCTTCTTCCTACTCCTGACAGACCATGGGAATCCATCTCAATGGACTACATGTCGGGCCTCCCATCCACCAAGCGGGGAAATGACCGTGTTTTTGTGGTTGTCGATCACTTTTCTAAGATGGCGATTATGGTTTCTTGCAAGAAGAGCATCACAGCAGAAGCCACTGCCAATCTCTTCTTTGAACAAATCTGGCTACATGTTGGAATCCCACAAACCATTGTCTTGGATCGGGACACTTGATTTCTCAACACATTCTGGTTGAGCCTTTGGTCACTGTTGGACACCAAGCTCACCAAATCCACGGACTTCCACCCCCAGACAAATGGCCAAACCGAGGTCATAAATCGAATGATCGTGCATATCCTGGGCATGTATAATTCCAAGCATCCTCACACATGGGATGAGAGTCTTCCCTATGTCTAGCATAGCTACAACCGAGCCTTGCATATCTCAACCGACCACAGCCCCTTTCAGGTGGGGTTTGGATTCCAACCATTGGGTCCCATAGATGTTGCACTTCCCCTTACGATCACTTCGACCGACTCCTCTCCTACTCTAACTAAGGCTAACAAAGCCACCCGGTTCATTGAGAGGATCCAACACATCCACCAACAGGTTTAGGATATCCTACAAAATTCCAATGAAAAGTACAAGCAACGCCATGATCAACATCGGGTTCCACATAAGTTTCAGGGGGGCGACAAAGTTTGGTTGCACTTGCAGAAAGAACGCCTTAAAGGACCCCATCGAAAGCTTCGCCCACTCCGTTATCAATCATACACCATCACCAAGTTTGTGGGGGATAATTCGTTTGCGCTCAACATTCCTCCTNCCACCATTATTGGACACCTCAGACGTAGCAGAACAGCTGACACCAACAGATCTCAACCCTAATTGCATACGATAGGCATCCATTGATCATATTGTGGACACACAGATCAAGGGCACTCGACAACAAAGGATCTAGCTTTATCGAGTTGTCAAAGCAGGGTAGCTCCTGCACCAAGGCAAGTGGCTCACCCGCGGCCAAATTCAGCAGAAATTTCCTCATCTGATGGGGGAACTCAACGCAATGGAGACCATTGCTTCCTAAGGATGGAGGATTTATCCAGGTGGATATCGGTGGTCACCCACCTTTTCCAGTTGGCTCAAAACATCTTTCTAGCAATTTTGATAATTTACTATTTTTAGCAGTTTTTCGGGTCCTAAACTTCCGGAGTCGTTTTGAGGCCCTAAACGACGTTTTTTGGGGTATGTTGTGGTCACAAAATTTCATATTTCTTTCCAACGGGCTATCATATTCCTAAAACGAAGATCGTATGCAAAAGTTACAACCCCGAGAAGTTGATGTACTGACTTACCCAAATGGGGCCCACATGACTTTTGGCGCTTCATCTCCTAGGGTTAGGTTTTTGGATGTTTAGGGTTTTTGAAACTCCTATTTATTGTAAAAAGGCCTTGAGAGCCTCATTGTAATCATCTTCTTACGAATGAGAGGGGCCATCACATCTCTTCTCAGAGATAAGCCTCCACCATTCCAGCAAGCTTGTTTTCCGCTGCATTTTACAGTTTCAGCTTATTTCCTTATTGAATAGAAAAACAATTTTACTATATATTTGTTATTTTGTCTTAAGCATCTGGTAATAATCTGTAGTCATTTAATTCTGCTCATAAAATCCATATCATGATCTTACTCAAGCATTTTCAGATTCTACTTGGCTAAAGAAAAATAGATGGGAATATCACCCTATGTTTATAGCCATCAAAAATAAAATCCTAACTCACAAGTATTGATTACAAGTGCTTAGGCTAGTCTTTTTCACAATTAAAAGCTTTCTGAAAAATTCATTTAAATATGATTTTCTGAATATAATAATTGTTGAAATAAATGTAGAGACAAAAATAAAGACACCAAGATGATAATCAATACAGATGAGACATAAAGAAATCATTTTACAAAATTTCATGCAGAAATTTCAGACCAAAGTCAAACTTAGACATCCCCGATGGAACATACAAAAGGACCTATGAAAGAAAATTAGAAAACCAAACTCTAAAATCTGGATCAGCTTGCCACGGATTGCTTCCCACTCGACTCTGCACAATAGTCTTTTTCAATCATGAAAACTAATTCACAAACAGACAAGTCTACATAGACTATCAAATATAGATCAACACCTCTGAAAAACAAGTGTATGAATGATGTAATTCAACCCTGAATATTGTTGTCTACAATAAGAACCTGCTATCATAAAAAGGAATTAAGCTTGTGATAAATTAATGAATGAATGAAAACTAAACTATCTCAACATAAACTCAAAGAGAAAACCTTAGTATGATTCTCCTTCTATTCCCTTTGTTCCTCCCTTTCCCTTTTCGTTTAAGAAAATTAGAATTGGTTGGAGTAGTTGAATCACCTCGTTAGTTAAGTTAACTAAAACTCAACCACTTTTCGTTAAGGGGGGGAGAGTAATAAATCATAATAAGGGTTTTAAATAAATAATAACTAGTAGGTGGGACCCCTGGTGACTCCCTTTAGTTCTCAACAATCATAACATAACTAGTCAATTAAACAAAACACCCCTCCTTGTGACTCCCATCATCAAATCCATATTTGACAATTTATCTCAATAATATTTTCAACTATTTCAAAAATATATTACCAACATATCCAAAAACAAGCTATACAAAAATTTCAAGTCATCTGTCATCAACAAATAAAAACTTAAAATCCATATTTTCTAGTTTGTGAGACAATCTTAACCTTGTTGGTGCTATCATATTTTAGTCCTTTTGAACCTGTCTTAGGATGTGTGGAATATTTAAGCCTCATATCTCTGATCATATGAGAGAAATTGTCCTTCCAATGCATGTGGGAGGACACAGATTTATCAAAATTATTTGAAGATGTGGAAGGGGCAGTAGCAGCTTTCTCTTTGACAGGGGCATAGTAGGCCTCGGTTTTCAGCCTTTTATTTGAATAGCTCATTCATGCATGAACAATTGATTAGAAAATAGTTCCTTTAATAACCATACATGAAAACTCTTTAAAAATATGAAATAGATTTTGGCTCAACAGCGTATCAAACTCGTGCAATCCAATCCATATAAATTGTTTAACTATTGTCAATGAGTAGGGGGTGAACAAAATGTCCTAAGATATGTGAAGGGCTTGTATTTAGTGAAAAATGATAAAATGAAGGGCAAAAGAACATGGTTACTGCTCAAAGAAAACAAACAATCAACTATAATGCATACCAAAGAAAACATCAATGTGATCCAACCAAGAGGAATGCAACTTCCAACTGCTTCAATACAGAATTCTCCTTGACTGTAATCAATTTTAGAACAGGGAGTGAAAAATGAATGTGGGAAGGCGATGGGGTTGTAATTAGCAAAAAGCGAAATAATGGTGGGGAAAGAGAGCGGGTATTGTTCATAAAATTAATTAAGTAATCCTTAAAACCATTATGTAAAAGGAAATACACCAAAAAAATGACCATTGTAACCCAAAAAAAAAACTATTGTGTATAGTCCAAACAACTATGTGCATTAAATTGTTCCATGTTTGTAATCAAATATTTAACACAGTGTCATCAAACAAGATGGTATGCATTCCACAAAAGCCTGTAGGGGAGCTATGTTCATCTCACTTATCCATTTAATATTTTAAAACAATTCCCAAATGCATAAATAGTCACTTATTTCCACTCTGTTCAACATCAAAATCAACCACTTCTCACGAATTATTTCAATCATCAAATACAATTCAAAGGTCATGCTCAACTCTGTCTTTTAATAATTCAATTTCAATGAGGTTATATTTTCACAACATCTGTGCCTACCCCTGTTAAAAAGCATGGTATTCATTTAACATACATAGTGGACAGTCAACACCATAATCCATATTTAAATTGCAAATATCATGACTTTCCATTTAAACACATAGACAACAATCACCACTTCAACTCACGCTATGTTGTGGGATACACAAAACCATTCGACCAAACGCAAGTGTATTTTTGTGACTGTATAGGTCCAATTTTCTTTGACTCTAAACATTCAAAATGCTAGGATATCCATCCAATACAACAAGGCCGCAACAACATGCCCAATTTCACAACACAAATCGATCAAAATGCAACAAAACCATATTTAAAAGCCTGTGACCCTCTCTGATAGTGCGATAAAATAATCACAACATATACAGTGGATGAAAATTCCATAATCATCACGATTGCAATAACCCATTTAGCAATTTAGAACACACAGTCACAATAACCATTAACTCATGGTGTAGGAACGCCACACATACCATGCATCACGCGCAGGGCATCACTGTGCATTAATCAATTGTAAACTAATGCCTAGTTAACATTTCAATAATCCCAACGCAAAATATAGTGACTGTGTATCAACCCCATTCTTCAATCAACCAATTTCAATGCTGAGCTTATCAATTTGATTGTCATAATAAGCAATTCCAGTGATTATAACCAAAAACCACTATCAGGATAATCAACAGAGACGAGTCGACAATAGAACATTATCGACAATGCATCACCTATAGGACAACTGAGAGGGGGGGTGAATCAGTTGTTACTGTGCTTAAACAATTATGCCCATTTTAAACTCTTTATAGAACACTCAATGATGATCACAATGATGTAGGGAAGTAAGTAATATAATATTAAACATCAATCACACACATGAAATATATAGAGACATATATTTCCTAAGTAAACCAATAAAGGGAAAAACATATTCTTCTTGATATGATAAGTAATATTTATTTTCTTTACATTATCATTCTTATGAGCTCCAACTTCTCTTAAGGCTACAACCTCTTTTTTAAAAGCAAAAACTTGCTAAGAGCACTAACTCTCTGGTTTCTCTAGCACCCACTAGAAGGAAGCACCAACTCCCTGAGTGTTCCAGCACCAATTGGATGGAAGTACCAACTTCCAGTCACACAGGCACCATCCTGTATAACAGAGAAAAATAGTTCTCTCTTGCACCACCCTAGCACCCTAGTTTCTCTGGCTACAACTAGATAGAAGCTACAACTCCCTGTGTTCAAGCACCCACTTGAAACTTCTGAGGACAACAATCCTCCCTAGAACCTCCCTACCACCCTGAAATATAAATCTTTTATTTCTTAAATTTATCACAGTGATACAACATTTATATATGGCTTACCAGTCTCATCATTGTTCTGCTACACTGCTCTGCTTTGCCTGCATTAGTGTCTCTATGCTCGCATACCCTACACTTTTTTTTCTTCTGCCTTTTATGCTTTGTGCGTCATATTCCTTCTATGTGCTATGCCTCTGCATGCTCTTCACTGTGTCACTGTGTTTCCCTATAGGTTGTTCACTGCGTCTCTTCCTCACAACTGCATAGCTAACCAGCAGAATCACTTCACTTCTCTTTTCTACATCTTTTTCTCACGTCGATTCCTCTACCTCGTCAACATGGCAACTCTTCATCATCTCTGGTGGTTAGCTCAATGTGTTCATCATCAGTGGGCGTTATGATGAGATTCCTTAGCTTCTCTGGAAGTCTAGACTCTTCATCTTCTCTATCAGTTACAACCAGTAAATTATGGCTTCTTCAGCTTCTAAGCCCTTTCCTTCACATGATCACTAGCGATGACCATATGCCTAGGCTTAACGAGCGCTTATCAATCCAGCGGTCACAATTCAGTCTCCTGAAATGGATGACTATAATAACTTTGGCACTTTTCCCTTCGGGTCCTCGTGACTTACAACCTTTCAAATCTCCCGAATACAATATTGCCAAATAGATCGGACGGTTCACATGTATATCTCTGAACCAAATCAATGGTTATATTCGATCCTTACATCTATCCTTCATTGCTTAATCCTACGGCCAAGACTTAATCGAGCAATGAGATGGATGACCACCATTTACTCTGTGACTTCATCTATTATTCTTACATTATCCTTCCACTGTATTCTGATCAACGGTTGAGAATGTAGTTGAACATCAAATAGATGGTCGATATCTCCTATGGGTCTCCGAACTTCAGAGATTTCAAGTCTCAAGCCATTCTTTTTTCCATACATCAATCTTGCAAATTTGTCAATCCACTGACATGTGTCCCTTTCGGATCAACGGTCAAGATCTCCTTCGAGTCTTCAAACTTCGAAGATTTCAAATCTCAAACCCCTTCTTTCCTCTGGAGTGATGTCACTTACTTACGTCACTTGATGACCTGTCATGAGCTTATTAGCTGCCATGTGTCACTCGGATTTGTGATTTCCACGTACCTGAAATGCCGAATCAACTTGACACTTGTCATTTTCTAAATTCACCACGTGTCCTTGTTGACATAGTCTTGCTGACGTGGATCCTCCTGTCACACATGTTCTTCTCTTGGATCTAATGGTTGTCCTAACTCTTGGTGTATCTTAGATTGATGGTTGAGAGTCACTTTCGACCTTCGTCCTTTGGGACTTCGGGACTTTTGACATTCTTGGTGGTGAAACTCTCAAAGTGATTCTCCCAGAGTGACGTAACTTGCTTACGTCACTTGTTGACATGGCATGAGGCAATTTCTTATTGACACTTGTCATCATTTGATTATGCCATGTGTATTCACTGACGTGGCCTACTGACATGGTCTACCACATATCCTTGCTGACGTGGTTTGCTAATGTGATTTGTTGATATGGTCTTCTAACATTGTCTGTTGACCAACAACACTGATCCAATGGTCCTTGTGTGTCCTCCAAATCTGATGGTCCTTATTCATTTCAGATTTTCAGGCTTTGGGTTTTTCCAATCTCAAACTTTTCAGAGTGTAACCTCCTCGTATCTTTATATCCAAAGTGAATCATGTTTGTTGATCAAAATCTTAGATCGACAACTTGATCTTTCTATGATGTAGCTCTTCTGGCGTATCATGTCCTTCCACTTGGAATGATCCAACAACTGATGGAAATTTGCATTTCAGGAATTTCAAATATCAATCTCTCCAGAGTGTAACCTCCTCGCATCTTTAGATATGAAGTGAATGTTGTTCATCGATCATGAACTTAGATCAACGACTCAATCTTTCTGCGATGCAACTTTGTTGGCTTATCCTGTCCTTCCACTCGAAAGTGATCCAACGACTAACGGGAATTCGCATAATCGAATTCTCAATCTCTTCTTAGCTTTTGATCTTCATTCGTTAACTCTCCTGAGCTTTAATCTCGATTCGCTTTTGTACTGCGCTTTCCTTTCTGAGTTTTGATGTCTTCTTGTTGTTCCCTCCTCTTCTTGAGCTTAGGCTTCCTTCTGCTCCACCTTCTATTCTTTCCATCAATGACAAGCACACTCTTTCCTGCAAAACATGCCAACAATATCCCCCTTTGGCATTGATGGAAACCCTAAAAGGATGCACTATTCTATTTGGACCTCCAACTGTAGCATCCAGACCACCCCTTTTCTCCCCCTTTGACATCAATGTTATAAAAAATATATATATATGCTCCCCCTAAGATGTTGCAGTACCTTACGTAGGTATCAGATATTCAACCAACACATACTCCCCCTGAAAGGATGGACTCTCTTAGGTGAGAGAAGGGATGACACCTAGCTTTTGACAGAGATATTCAAAAGGTGTCTTGGCTAGGGGTTTAGTAAAGATGTCTACAATTTGTTCTGTGGAAGGAATATAATTAACTGAACAGCTTTGTTTGTAAACTGCTCTTTGAGAAAATGACACTTTATTGGGATATGATTCATCTTTGAATGGAGCATAGGATTCTTCGAGACACTAATGGCACTAGTGTTATCACAGTGAAATGGAATTGGATCAATATAAGTGACCTTCAAATATGCAAGAGTTTGTATCATCCATAAAATATGAGTGCAACAAGTAGCAGCAACAATGTACTCTGCCTTTGTAGTTGATAATGAAATATATCCATGCTTCTTACTAATCCATTCTACTAAGGAATCACTTAAGAAGAATGCACCTCCACTGGTGCTCTTTCTCTCATCCAAATAGTTGTCCCAATCAGCATATGAATATGCAGTTAATTGTAAGTTCTGATTTCTAGGATACCAAAGACCATAAGTCATTGTACCCTTCAAATATTTGAATATCCTCTTGAAAAATGATAAATGAATTTGTTTAGGGGCAGACTTCTAACGACCTACCATTCCAATAGCTTGCATTATATCAAGATGAGATGTTGTTGTTGATTAAGGTTGGTTGTCATTGATGTCAACCCTTGAAGAAAGACCTGTAGCACAAAGGTTTGGGTAATGGACCCAATAGTGTTTGATGTAAATATGACT
>SNQJ01S0067757.1:5896-21652 GCA_010110895.2 Picea sitchensis | reverse complement strand
GTCAAGATTCCCCATATGCAGCTAGTATAGCTAAAGATGTTACTAAGCTGTCTACTCACTAGATTGCCACAAAATGATGCATTGAGTTATCATCGATATCCTATCTGTGTGCCATTCTACAAACCCTAGTATTGAATTTCACTCGTTACATTGTATTCTTTTTATGGTTAGTATGATTCCATTGCTTTTAACTAGTTATAGTATGAAGGTCTTGGGTGACGAGTTATAATGTTTAATGGGTTTTCCTTTTGCTCTATTTTCGTCTTGGGCAGTTCAAAATTTGTGGATTCAATGTTCTTTCTCTGTCCAACTATTCATCTATTCATCCAGCCATTCATGGCTAAAATAATATTTATACTACACTCATTATATAAATTAAGGTTGGTGTTATGGAAAATTGTTCTTTCTCTGACAGGAGCAACAAAGGCATCATACCTAGGGGCTTAAAAGGAGGCATAAGCCCAATTTGAGTTATATAAATTGAGGTTGGTGTTATGGAAAATTGTTCTTTTCTCTGACAGGAGCAACAAAGGCATCATACCTAGGGGCTTAAAAGGAGGCATAAACCCAATTTGAGCGAATGAAACGAAAGATATATATAGCCTAATTGTACCAGTAGTTGGGTGCTTATCTCAATTCCCACTTGGGTAGGTCAGAAAGTAATAGGGTGGACAGTCTCTGTATAACTAGGCAAGCCATCCTCTAGAAAGCTAACAATCAATCCCTGACCCATAACATCCCTAGCCATGATTTTGTCAGGGTATCGCTGACCCATCCGAGGTAGGTGTCGGATCAATGCCAGCCATCTAGGGATGGTAGCTGCCGGAACAGATGGTTTCATAGGGAGTTGTCCAACTATTCATCCAGTGATTCATGGATAAAATACTATTTATACTACAATCATTATATAAATTAAGGTTGATGTTATGGAAAAATGATGTATTTACCTATCTTCTTCACTTTGCCGGTTATTGTATTATTTTTAGTTATAGTTTTTGTCATTCTCAGGCCTTGAAGCAAGATAAAAAAAAATAAAAACAATATTGTACTATTTTTAGTTATAGTTTTTGTATATATCAATAATAGTTATTGTATTTGTTTAAATACTTTAACTGGAGTTGAAATGTTACTCGTTTAAAATCATTTCAATGATAACTAAATGATATATGTCTAAATATCATTTCAGTGATATTTATTTAAATATTTGAGTTGATAACTAAATGATATATGTGTAAATATCATTTCAGTGATATTTATTTAATTATTTGAGTTGGAGTTGAAACGATATTCATTTAAATATCATTTAAATTATATCTAAACGATATGTGTTTTAATATCATTCAATAATGAAATGATATTTATTTAAATATTTGAGTTGGAGTTGAAACGATATTCATTATGTGTTTTAATATCATTCGTGTTTTAATATCATTCAATAATAGTTGATGTATTTGTTTAAATACTTTAATTAAATTATATCAAACGATATGTGTTTTAATATCATTCAATAATAGTTGTTGTATTTGTTTAAATACTTTAATTAAATGTTACTCGTTTAAATATCATTTCAATGATAACTAAATGATATTTGTTTAAACATCATATTTGAGTTAGAGTGGAAATTATATTTTCAAGATATTTTTAATATTGTTGCTGAGATGGATTGAAAAAAGTTGTTTAATTAAGTTTTTAAGTCAACATGCAATACTATATTTGAACATAGGTTCGAGTGGGTAATTATATGAGTGGGTAATTATATGGAAAAATATAATAATTTTCTTAGAAGATAAGTAAAAAATTATGGAGTTAAGTGTGAGTTTTTACATCATAATGTATTGGATGTAGTTGTTCTTTTTGTCCATAAGTTAAAATTATGGAGTTAAGTGTGAGTTCTTACATCATAATGTATTGGATGTAGTTGTTCTTTTTGTTGTTATCATCAAGATACAATTATTTTACATTATAGCATAATACCTTTTGAGTAATAATTGAATTTCTTGTATACAACAAGTTTATTGTATTATTACTTATATTAGAAATTGCAGATTAGAGTCGAATTATTATTGTTGTTTTTCCTTGTTATGTAAGTAACAAGGAAACATGTTTTGGTATTCACCATCAGATTACACGATGCAAGCAAATTCTAGATAATTAGAGGAATGGGTTCTAGTATTTGTCAATAGTATTATTTCAAATCTTGCAGTAGCTCAAGATTTCTAGAAACTAAACAAATTTTTGTTTATATTAATGTATAGATTATTGTAATATTGCATCCTCTATATGAATTTGGCTTTTGATTATTTTTTGATTCTTTTGAGTAGGAGGGATATAATATGAGTATCCTTGTTGGTTTAATTGGTATCCTTTATTATAGTATCTAATATTTATGCCATTTCTATACATCTGAACTTTATTGCATTCTCATTCCATAAATTGTGTTGGCTAAGCAGAGGGGAATTTAGCAACTTGGCCTAATAAATGAATTTTCCTAATCATGCATTTCAGATAAGATTAAGTTCCTTATTATGAAACAATATATGTACATGGTTTCTATTTTTCTATAGGAAGATTAACAAAGTTGAACTTCATAAATTTTATGATACTGACATGACATATGAACTAGTGTAAGAGATGATAAAAGTACTATCACTTTTTATGAATATGCATGTACATTTGATTCCTTCGTCATTGTCATATTGTGCTTAGCATAGCTAGATTAGCTCTCTACTTCTATGGAAGAGTTTATTACACATGGATGCACAAATGATGATTGAATCTCAAATATTTTGTTTTGGAAAAAAATGAAGTGCTTCATACTTGTCTGTAAGCAATTAAGAAAAAGTTTATATTGATTTAAAAAATGGTGATTTTTTTCCTAGTTGGATATGTTTGATGGATTGTATGTTGGTTGTTACATATGGTATCAGAGCCAACTATAACACTAGGACCTATTGGACCCACGTGCTTCCTGGGAGTTTGATGTTTGCATGTTGATTATGTAATCATTATGTAAAGGTCATTAAAGAATGACTGAGAAGATGGAAATGATTTTGTACTTTCCTTTGTAACTTTTAGTTATGACTAATAATAATACAAAAAAATGGTTGATGCAAAGTGTTGCCTATGAAAGAGGAAATTCATGATTGAAGGATTATATTTTTTGTTCCAAGTACTTGTCTTTATAGGGCCCGATATGGTCTAGCCCTGAAGACAAACTCTTTTCTTTTAATTCAATGTGAATTAATTTTATGTTTGGGATGGTGTTAATCTAGGAGTAGAACACATAGTTATGTGTCTTTATCCATATGTGAGGGTGTCTTATTTTCTTGTAAGCTTTTGTGAAGAGTTAATGCTACAACATGAAACTCATGGAAAGATTGTGGTTGTTTTTAAAGAAAATTTAGAATGAGCATGGATCTCTTATGATTTTTGAAACAACTTTTCTCGATGAAGCTTTAAGGTTTGTGTTTTCTTGGTTTGAGATGGGGTAACAAGTATGCTATGAAATGAAGTGCCTTGTGTACTTTTGGTATTAACCTAGAGTTGGTGAATGACTTGTTTTTTTTGTGGAATATGACAAGGTAAAAGCCTATTGATATAAATAAATAGCCATCTTTAAGGGTTGATCTTCCTAAAAAATATATAACGTAACATAAATAATATATGATAGTTTTAATTATGCTTTTGTAAGTATCTACGAAGCTTGACATCAAGGCTCTGTTCTAACAACATAAACTTGATGCTTTAAGAATAAAGTCATAAGTTGGAATTTTGTTCTTAAGATTGGAATTTTTGTTGTTAAGGGCATGACCTAGTATTAGCCTTTGGGAGGAAAATGACCTTGGGGTTTTAGTCTCGATAGCATGATGAGGGTAGCCATATAGGATTAGGATTTTAAGGATTAGGAATTTGATCTCAAAATTCTATTATGAGTACTGATTGGTTGAGCGAAGATGGACCTCTTGTGCTTCTTGAAGCTTTGATTTTGTGTTTCCTAGGATTGATGTGAGGTAGCGAGGGAGGTACAAATTGGTATACCTTGTGTGGTTTTGTGCTAAACCAAAACTTGAAATTGACTTGTTCATCAATGGTTTACAAGAAACTAATGATTTTGTGTTGGTTTTGCATATGCTTTGTTTGTGTGTGTGTTTTCCTATTATATAAGAAGCTTGACATTGCTTTGAAAATGTCAATATTTAATTGGTTATGATTTAGCATGTGATCATGAGTTTTAGATCTATTTTCACATATTTTAGATGGAAAATTGTGGCACTTGTAGAGTGTTACTTGAGATTATCGTGGAATGTTGGTTAAGAATGGATTTTTGGTGTATTCCTGGTTAATATTTGATATTGTGCATTAGTTGAATTTAGGACATATGTCTTTTATTAGATGATTTGAAGTAGCAAGAGTGCTACATATGCATACGTCTTGATTATTGAAGCAAAAGGGTATAATGGATGGGATGTTTGGATGGTTGTGGAAACCATATGAAGGTATGGAGGATGTAGTTGTCTCATAGATGATAATTCATATTGTCATGTGAAGTATAGGAGTACCGTTAGCTTTTTAGCTCCGGAGGTACTCCACATGTTTTGTCTTGTATGCGGATGTAACCTTATGTTGAAATTACTAGGCACGTAACTTTGTAATAGGGTTTTATAAAGTTGTGATAAAGTGGTTCTTTTATTAAAGTGACTTTTTAATGAAGTGTACCTTCTAATATTAAAGTGACTTTATTTTATAAAGTGACTTTATTTTATAAAGTGCATTTATGTAATAAAGTGAAATGTACTTTAATATTTCAAGTGATTTATTTTGGAGGGAATGAATCATGGCCCTTGAGGCAAAATTAGATCTTGGCCTTTGGATTTAGGGTTGGGGAAGGTGAAAATACACTTGGGAGGTAAAAGGTCATCTTTAGATTTTATAAAAGAATGCATTGGGTAGTGTGCAAGACAAGAGAATGAGATTGAGAGAGATTTTTCGAGTAAGCTTGAGAGAGGAAAGAGGGTAGAGGCAAGAGGGCACATTTCCCAAGAGAGATTGGGAACATTTCCCAAGAGAGATTGAACACATTTCCCAAGAGAGTTTTCTGTTTTGTGAGTTTTGAAATATTCTGTTGTTAGAGAGGTTGGACTGTACGGATCCGTATAGTCCGTACAACGGGCTGGGAGGGCATGCAAATCAAGGCAGCTTGATGCACATATTTAGAGGCTCGAGGCATTGATTTCAATGTTTTTTGTTGGAGAAGAGGGTGGTTCTGTTGCTGTTTGTACATCAAATATTTTGGCACAGATTTTGAGGTGCTGAAGAGGGTAAATTCGTACAGCTAAATGAATTTTTTGGGCACAAAAATCGAGAAAGATTCTGGGACAGTTTTGGTGTTGAGGTGTTTTTCTCTTGGCTGGAAATTGTGTAATTGCTGTTAATATGTACTTTCCTGAAGCTGAATAATAAGATCTCTCTCATTGGGTTTCCCCATATTGGGGTTTTCCCTGGCATTTACCTAAATTTCTGAGTTATTCATGGTTGATTGAATGTTGTTCATTGTGTTTACTCCGCTGCATAATTACTTAGGAATGTGTATTTCTGCTTATGGTAATTTCTGAATGTGGGTTTAGACATTTCAGAGTTCATACAAGACAATTATCTCTAGGTTGCTAAGTGTATGACATAATTATTAGCTTGTTGATTTTGTCATTAAATTTCTACATGGTATCAGAGCTTGGGCTCCGAGTGACAGTGAGCAGTGAGATTTTTGGGCAAGTTTGAAAGGGGGAAAATTTGTGATTGTTTTCCTTGAGTTGTGATAGGAAATATGGTTGCATGCATTAGATTTGAGGATCGATTGGATGACATTTTCAACTATTTGCAGTCGAAGGTCCAGATGTCAGCTGTTCTCAAGGAGAACAAGATTTGGAACTATGTCAGTTCTGTTGTTGTGGTTCCCACAAAAGATCCTATTGCTTTGGATTTGCATGAGGTCAAGGAGGCTAAAGCTCAAAGGATTATTATGGATGGGGTGAAGGATCATCTTATCCCACACTTGTCTGAGAAGAAAACAACTAAAGAGATGTGGGATGCACTTAAGAACTTATTTGAGGCAAAGAATGAAAACTGGAAGATGGCCTTGAAGGCTAAGTTGTATAACACCAAGATGGGTAAGGAGGAGAGTGTTTCTTCTTATCTTACCCGAGTAGTTCAAGTGAAAGATGAGCTGGTTGTAGTTGGAGAGGTCATATCAGATTCAGAGTTGGTGAGGATAGCCTTGAAAGGCTTTACCAAGGAATGGGAAGTCTTTGTGAAGTGGGTGGTGGGTCGTGAGCATCTTCCAGATTGTAGTAGACTGTGGGACGATTTCACTCAGGAGGAGATTCAAAAAGGATCTCAGAGCAGTGGACAGAAGACAGATGGAGCTGATGAGAATGTTGCTCTTGCTGCAAAGAGCAAGAAGAAAGGAAGTTCCAGGAGGGACTTGAGTAAAGTCAGATGTTACTGTTGTAACCGGCTGGGGCACCTTGCTTCTCATTGTCCTGAGAGGAAGAAGAAGAAGAAGAAGAAGAAGGGCATGAGACAACTGCTACAACAACCATGGAGGACTTTGCTTCCAAGTATGACAAGGAATTTTCTTTGGTTACCATAGTTTCCAGTGTCGGTAGTAGAGGATTTGGGGGTGATTAGATGGATTGTGGATAGTGGAGCCACTTGCCACATGACAAGAATTTGGCGAGTATTCTTAATTATCACAGAGACAGATCCTGACCGATAGGGGGTAAATGAAGGTGGTATGGCGCGAACTGTACATGGAGTTGGAAGGGTAATATTCTGGCTTGATCATGGAGGATTCCTCGAGCTGGATGGAGTTCTCTTTGTTCCAGGGTTGAGGGTTAACTTTCTTTCAGTCTTAGCCTTGGAGGATGTGGGATATTGTACATTGTTCAAGAGGGAACATGTCTTTATCAACAAGGAGGGAGTGGACTCGATGGAACTGCATCTGATCGGTGATTGGGTGGACATGTTGTATATGTTGCGAGGACAACCTTCAGGGTATGATTCAACGTCAGATGAGGAGCATGAGGAGGCTCCTGAGACTACGGTGGGACCAAGGATTCAGTCTTGCATTCCAAGAGAAGAAAATGAGTCTCTTCTGAGCATTGACAAGAGGCTCAACTAGTGTGATCGAACCGATGCTCAAGGTGGAGTGGATTCTCCAAGGAGCTCAGGGTTCTAGATAGCTGTCAGGAGAAGATATTCTAGTTCGAGTTTTGTACAAGTGTTGAGGATGGCTCCAGGTTCAGAGGGAGCTCCTACTGAGCACAGTGTGATGGAACCAGATGATAGTGATGGCAACGAGTACTTCCCTCGCTAAGAGGGAGTGTTAGCTTTTCAGCTTGGGAGGTACTCCACATATTTTCTCTTGTATGCAGATGTAACCTTATGTTGACACTACTAGGCACTTAACTTTGTAATGGGGTTTTATAAAGTTGTGATAAAGTGGTTCTTTTATTAAAGTGACTTTTTAATGAAGCGTACCTTCTAATATTAAAGTGACTTTATTTCATAAAGTGTACTTATATAATAAAGTGAAATGTACTTTAATATTTTAAGTGATTTATTTTGAAGGGAATGAATCATGGCCCTTGATGCAAGATTAGATCTTGGCCTTTGGATTTAGAGTTGGGGAAGGTGAAAAGACACTTGGGAGGTAAAATGTCATCTTCATATTTTATAAAAGAATGCATTAGGTAGTGTGCAAGACAAGAGACATAGATTGAGAGAGATTTTTCGAGTAAGCTTGAGAGAGGAAAGAGGGCAACAAAGAGGGCACATTTCCCAAGAGAGTTTTCTGTTTTGTGAGTTTTGAAATTTTCTGTTGTTAGAGAGGCCGTATTGTACAAATCCATATAGTCCATACAATAGGCTGGGAGGGCACACAAATCGAGGTAGCTTGCTGCACGAATTTCGAGGCAACCATTTCAGTGTTTTCTTTGGAGAAGAGGGCAGTTCCCTTGCTGTCCTTACAACATATATTTTGGCACATATTTCGAGGTGCTGAAGAGGGTAAATACGTACAACTGTATGGATTTTCTAGGCACAAAAATCGAGGTAGAGTTTGGGACAATTTTGGTGCTGTGAGGTATTTTTGTCTTGGCTGGAAATTGTGTAATTGCTGCTGATATGTACTTTCCTGAAGCGGAATAGTAAGATCTCTCTCTCTCTCTCTCTCTCTCTCTCTCTCTCTCTCTCTCTCATTGGGTTTCACCACATTGGGGTTTTCCCTAGCATTTGCCTAAATTTCTATGTTATTCATGGTTGATTGAATGTTGTTCATTATGTTTATTCCATTGCATAATTACTTAACAATGTGTATTTCTGCTTATGGTAATTTATGTATGTGGGTTTAGACATTTTAGAGTTCATACAAGACAATTAACTCTAGGTTGCTAAGTGTATGACATAATTATTAGCTTGCTGATTTTGTCATTAAATTTCTACAAGTACCTCCTTAGAAATGTATATGATGAAGAATCTATGTTGATGAATATCATATAGATAGGTTTATTAGGTAATATGATTTGGCATACACTTGAGTTATATTATGTAATATAATTCGGTGTATACTTGAGGATTTAGTGGAATATAAATTCATTATATGAATCTGGTTAAGAGTTGGATGCTCAAATGTTCTATTCATCTTGCTTTCAAATTACAATCTAAATGTAATAAGAATGCCTTAAAATATTTTGATTGATTATTTATTGATTGAAGTAGTATTGTGAAAAAATAGGTTATGATCTTGTGCTTCATGCATGCTTGATTACCTTAGAGATAGCTTGTTAAGAAAAGGTAGGAAATTGAGGAAATATCTCAAATAATAATATAATATAATAATGATGTTGTGATAAACATTAGGAGGACCTTCTTTTTGGCAATTGCTAAAAGAATGGCAAGTCTCTTTGGGAAGGATTCTTATTAGTGGGTTGGGTAGTTCTATGATGATAAATGTTATCGTCGCACATAAGTTAGTAGTAACTAAGCATGGAAATAACAAGTATACCTTTGACAATAGTTGAAGGAGAAAAATTTCATGTTATTAATTGTTTATTGAGTTAAACTACCATGTTTTAGATAAATGATAGAATTCAATGAATCTGAAGGGTAGTTGAACTGTACAATTACGAGAAGTAATAATGATTCTATAGGAAAGATTGAAGCCCTATATTTTTTCTCACAAGATGGTTGAATTAGATTTGTTAATATGGATATATAGTTATCATTGAATTATTAATGTGTGCATTTTAGTTATCCTTATGGATAATTGCAAAATGGTATTTATGGGACTTAAGGAAAGGTCCATGTTCTAAAATTAGAAGACAAAAAAGGGTTTTTATTTAACTTTATCTTATTGAATTGTACATGTAAGATTTGAACTTAGATTTAAGACTATATCTGAAGTCCGAAACTAGATTAAAAAATAAAATAAAAATGCTTGTGGAATGCAAATATGCAATGGGATTGTGAAAGAAAGTAGCATAGGGAATGGAAGAATGGTCTGTCACTATATGAATGTGAACACTATCATATATCATTTGATTAAGGTAAATTGCTGTAACATCCCCAGACCCCTGTTGGGCAATGCCACATCAAAATTTTGATCGCTGATACCATTTCAATTCACCGTTATGCTCTGCATATGAACAACATTATGCAAAGTAATAACAACACAATAATTGTTGGTTGATTACCTTAGTTATGCCTTTAACACGATTTGAACCAGGTTTAGGTCTAATGGGGATCCAACAAATCCTCTAAAACTATCAGCCCTCCTGGTAAACTAGAAGGCAACGCAGCGCACAGAGTGCACTGCGCAGTCTCACCCAAGATAGTCTTAATGGGTCACTGCAATGCTCAAATGCTTGAAGTCCAGCACTGAATGGGGATCTGTGAATTGCGTGCTGTGAATTCTATCTAATTATTAGAGAAATATACCATCATTCTCATTCATGCATGTAGCGTACTTAGATCCATTAATTCATTCATACATCATTCTAACATCTACTTATTGACAGTAAAAGGGACAAACATTCAATCACATAAAAAAAGTGTTATTGTGGTTCACCCGCTCATGGGATATGTCCACAAAGATATGGCTCTCAAGCTTTTTTATTATGGTAGTTCCAAAACTACAACGCCGCACGCTTTACAACTCATCCTCAGTCGGGTCGAGATCTATTATGAGGTGGACTAGATCACACCAGGTTCCTTAGCCTGTGATCTAACCCTCAAGATCTACCATTTTGACCCTCTACAACTCAACAACTTATAAGATCGGATCGGATTATAGTCGTGTTACATACCAATTAGTCCTTCTCACGTGAGTAACACTCAATAACTAGAACTGCCACCCTGGACCTCCTAGGTATCTATTTATATGTGTTTTTGGATCATTAGCCGTTACATTCTCTTACCAAAACCCTAACATAGTTAGGTCTTCTTGCATGCTGTCCTTGCACACTTTCCTCCTCTGCATGCGCGATTTCCTTTCATCCACTGCTTTTCCTGCCAACTATCTTTCTTTCCCATCTTCTTGCATGCATGCTTCGCATGTCTCTCTGCCAATTGTATTTCCTCCACGTTGTGCCTTTTCCCCAAAATGGGCCTGTGCCCAACAAGCCCACAACATTGACATCGTGACTCGTCCCGAGTCACTTCTTGACTTGTGCAGCTATCACTGCCTACTTCCTGCGTCTGTTACTGCCTGCTACAGTGCGTCATACATTTCTGTTATCCGCTGGCACTACTGGTGAGCCTGACTACTCTTCGACCATAACGGTGACCACCTACTCCATGATAGGAGATTGTAAAATCTCTCCTCCCTCAGACCCGATCTGTTCAATGCTCCACTTAGCTGCGTCGCTCTCCATGACCAGCAGCTCCGCCTTTTCTTGCAAGGGCTCCAACAACGCATGTCTTGCTGTCTTTTGTTCTTGCAACACTTTCTCTTCCAACTACATAGCCTTCATTTAAGTGGCAGTCCTGATATTCTTTGGCAATGACACTATTTTTTATCGCTGCTTCACCTCCGCCATTGCTGTGTGGAGTTTGTTTTCCTTCTCTTGTAGTTCTTAGAGGCTTCCATCCTTTAGGAGTGAGTCCACATCTGCACGCTCTTTTCTAACAGATCAATGACTATTTGTATGCTTCAGCTGATGTCCTCAACAACTGCTGTTGCCTCCTGTTCTCGCTGCGCTCTTACTTCTGGGGGAGTAGTGGGTGTGATGCCCTCCTCGAGCTCTTTAATTTTCTCTTTATAGTGTTGTATAGTTTGCTCTATCCTTCGCAACTTCTCTTCCAAAGTTATTGCCACCTCATTTGTTTTATTGGGGATGGTTTGAAACAATATGTGGATTTGAGTCTCCATCTCCTCCACTTTTTGTTGCACTCTCTCTTTTCATTGTGCTTCGTGGTTGAGGGATTCCTTCATCATGATTTTTTGTTCATGGGCTACCTATAGATTCATCGTGTCATCTTTTGCTCTAGACTGAATCTCCTACGCGACGCTTACCTGAATTTTATACAGTGCCTTTGTTGGAATCTTGGCCAATGCCATGTCCAACGCTTCAATGTCCTTTAGGGTTTTTTGTGCTGTCTCTTCATCAAGAAACATCATTGTAGGCGTAATGATGAAATTGGCACTCCCCTGCACTGTAAATTGCACTGTTTCAAACACTGGCACTCCTTCCTTAGCCAACATGGGTGTTTCTTTTGGTTCCTGTGCTTCTCTAATCCTTAGTTGTTCCAGCACAATTTTTAATCCTTGCACTTGATTTGCAATTGAAGCCATGTGTTTCTCCACATTCTCCCACACCTCAAACAGTCTTTCCTCGACTTATGTCGCTACTAACTCCACATCGTCTAGGGTTAGTGATATATGGCACTGTGGTATGTGGGCCTTCGCCTTCTTTCGGCCATAACTGGTTTTCTCCCATGGTTGCTTCTCTTGGGTCTCTGATGGCTCAAGATTAGTGGGCCTTTGAGTATCTCCGGCAGTGGTTGGCCCCTTTTCTTCTTCCTCAGGAATCTTCTGGGTCCCTGTCCCTGGTTCTTCCTCCTCAGGGATCTCTTGTGTGCCTGTGCCTATTTCTTCTGCGTGAACTTCTTCTGTTGAATGTGTTGGTGGATGTTTTATGCGCGGTGGAGCCTGTGTAGGGCCCCTTAGTGGTCTGTTATGTGTTCTAGGTTTCTTCTTGGCTGGGGTGCTTCCGCCCTCTTGACCTTGCATACTCCTCTTTTTGGTTCCGTCCCCGTTAATGCCTATTTAGTGTGCTGGGGCTGGTCTTCCCTACATCTGAGTTTGTGAGCTTGGTACTGTGGTTGGAATCTATGATACCTTCCATTCTTTGGGCCACTCCTGGACCTCTCTCTGGATCTCTTCCATCGTCACACAATAGTTTAGCTGTAGCCATTCCTTGGATTTGTCTCTCTTTTCTTGCAACCATAAGCTTTGACGCGTTTCCCTGAAGTTAGCAACCTGTCCAAAATCCTGGAAAGTCTCTGGTGAAATATGCCATGTATCCACAATGAGGTCCTAAATTTCTGCGAAATACCTCGCAAATATGTCCGTATTTGTCTTCTTTCTCTTTGGGTCTGCATTGCTGCGTAATGATACGTAGCGTGCTGTGCCACATTTCCCTGGTCTCTCCAAATAATTGCTGTAGAATGGTTCCTTCCAGCCAATGAGGCCAATGAGGATGAGTAACCACGAGTAGTGGAACTGGAATCCCCAATCCTGTGTGTCCTTACAGTCCTCTAAAAACGAGTTCAAGAGGTATGGGGCCCAACTCATCGAGCTCCCCTTTGCACACTACACGATGACGATGACCACACTGACCGATACTTCCTCTTTGTGACACTTGTGCATCAATTTGCATCCGAGGAGTCTGGTGGTAAACCTTGTCGCATGATCATTGATGTCGCTGATCCTGATGCCCTTGTTACCACGCTCCATGCCATACTTGGCCTTGATCTCATCTGAGACGGCCTTGGCTCTAGTTTTATCCTCCAAGTACTGTTATGGATTTTCCCCATCTGTGGGTAGCCCCGTTATTGCTGCGATGAGGTCCACAGTGATAGGCACCAGCCTATCCATCCACAAGATCTTGCCATGGACTGGTGCAAGTAGTTTCTTGACACAAACATTAATGTGCTTTCCCCGCCAAAAATGTGGGACATCCAACAAGTTCATGATGCTGGTGTTATAGAGACCAAGAATCCACTGCACCGACTCTAATAGTGGCATGCCTAATGAGCCTTCTCCACTTCTTTCTAGGTAATTTTGGGGTGCCAAGTCCGGGAATTCGGCAACATCCGCCATGTCATGGTCAGAATACTTGATGGAAATCACTTCACCGACCATGTCATCATCTACATGCACCCTGTTTAGAATCTTTGACAGAACCAGGGTCCCTTCTACTTGTGGCTGTGACCCTCCTTGCACACTACTCTCAGCATGAACCTTCCCTTTAGTTCATGGGGATGAGGCCCCCACCTCTGGTACATCCTCATGTACTGATGCCTATCCTGATTCTGGTTCGTGGCTCTGTGACGCTGAACCCGTGACCTGCTCGGCTAGTCATGGCCCTGGTCCCCTCGATGTGTCGGATTCGGTTCTCTCCGTGTCCTACTCCAGCTGCCCGACCTCCTGCACTGGGTTCTGTTCCTCCTTTATTGTCACTGGGTTTGCTTCGTACTCGAGTGTGTGGAGTTCATCCACATCCACCACTATGGGTACCTCTTTTTCCCTTGTGTCTGTCTCCCAAGCAATACTTCTCGTGTTCCTATTAGCCCTGCTCGACTCTCCAAATCGTGGTGGTGACATTGCGACGATATCTGGGCTGTAAATCTTTGAACTCAATGGATGCTAACTCAAAGTCTTTCTCTGTCACTCTTTCGCTCGACTCTACGTTCTTCTCCTTATAAATTGACACAATGAGTTTCTTTCCCCCCTTTTTTCGACTTTATAGCGGGATGACAAAGTGACAACTGTTCAGCACTGACAATTGTCCCTTTTTCACTTTTTGCCGCGTGTCCTGTGCGTGGTAAATTTGTACTTGTTAACCGCTATCTTGTGCTTTGTGTTTCATACGTTTCTTTTTCCGTTGCTCTAAGTTCTTTACCTTTGCATATAGACTGCTGTGTGTTTGTCACAATTTCAACAACTGCTGCCAGTTGGTGCTTGAATTCCACAACCGTCATTTTCTGAACTACCGCGTTTTCCGACCGTTGGTCCTTTTTCTAGTGAGCTGGGATTTTTGAGCGCGTAGAGTCCTTGACTTAGATACCCTTTTCTTCTCGTGCAATATTATTTCTTCGTCACGCTAAATTGGTGATTTGTGCACGTAGACTCTTTTCTTTTTTGTCGCGCTGCCTTGCTGACCTGTGCGCGTAGATTTTTTTTTTCTTACCGCACGGTAAATTTTAAGTTGCGGGTGGTCAACTATCCTTGTACAGCGTCAGTCAACTCCCATTGATCATGCCCCTCAATTCTGTTCCTTCCAAATCCTTCAACTGTACAACTCATCCGTCTGTGACATTCTTGACCTCATATGGTTGCAACCAATTCATTCTGAAATTTCTTAGATGTTGAAAAAACTTGCTATCATATAGTAGGACTAGGTCTCCTTCCTTGAAAGTTTTTCTCTTGATATGTCGGTCATGCCAAGATTTGTCCCTTCCTTTCTTCACTTCTTGGTGAGATCCTGCTAGAATTCTATCTTCTTCCATTCTCATCATCTGACTTAACCTTTCTTGTACTGTGCCTCGCTTTGTCATGTTTGTAATTGCTGCGACACACAGACTTGGTACCAAGAATTATAATGGCACCACTGCTTCTTGTCCATACACCAATCTAAATGGTGTTTTCCCTGTGAACTTCTTACATGTAGTTCTATATTCCCAGAGTACCACTGGTATCTTTGAATCCCAATCATCCTTATTGACATTGCAAATCTTGGTTAAGATATTCTCTAGACTCTTGTTGAAGGCTTCCACTGTTCCATTTGCCTAAGGGTGGTATGGCGTACTTTTTTGATGCTAGACCTCAAATTATTTAGTCATAGCTCTGATAGTGCTGTTGATAAAGTGAGTGCCTTGGTCACTCATCAGAATCCTTGGGCATCCAAACCTAGTGAGCACATGTTCAAACATGAAGTGTTCTGCTGTCTCTACATTGAAATATTTAATTGGTGCTGCCTCTGCCCATCTTGAGAGGTATTCTGTCGCAGTGATGATGTATTGAACTTCTTGCAGGTGGGTGAATTGGCCCAACAAAATCGATAGCCCATTTCTCAAACACTTGTAGTATTACTTGTGGGTGTAAGGGAATCTCATCCCGTCTGTTTGGTTTTCCAACCCTTTGACAAATGTCGCATTGTTGACAGTATTCCTTTGCATCTTGATGAATAGTTGGCCACCATAATCTTGCACACAGTACCTTCTGCGTGATATTTTTTCCTGCATAGTGTCCTCCCGCTCTTCCTTCATGGGCTTCTATCAATATCATAGGCCTTTCGTGTTGTAGCCTGTGTTAAGAACCAAACATCGATATAGTATAGAAAAACCTTAGGAAAAGTACTCAATGCCTTGAAAAAGAGATAATTTCAGATAATAAGCCTCTTCGAGGGGGCAACCTCCTTTTACCCCACTTAAATGTTCAAGTACAAGATGATTCAAAATGAAAATGTCTCCTTGGTA
>SNQJ01S0067756.1:0-30153 GCA_010110895.2 Picea sitchensis | reverse complement strand
ATTCTGAGAGAGGAGACTGTGAGAGAAAGAAGAGGAAGTTACAATGGGTTTTGCTGTAGGTTGTATCCCTTCATTTTCTGGATAATAATAAAGGAAGGACCTAGAAATTTTTCTGGTGGACATAGCCCACACTGGGTGAACCACGTAAATCTGTGTCTCTATTGTATTGTGTATCTTTTGTGTTTTGTTTCCGCATTTGTTTTATTTTATTGCTTCGCGGTCCTATTTTTCTAACAGTATGGGTGTGCCATGAAGCTTGTTGAGGACGCCTCCTACCTTGTGCGATTAATGCACCATAAGTGTGGGTTCAATGCATCCACAACATTTTCATACCTACCCTTATGGCTACTTTGTGGTCGCCAGTTGGCGCCTTTAGTGCGACATCCCATCCGTCCTTGCCTTGCTTTAATTCTTCCTCATGTTGTCCTGTTAGTGTGCTTTTGTTGACTTTCCTTTTCCCGCTTATTTCCATTTCCGATATGGCTATTGTATTTTCCCTCACTGGTTTTGTGTTTCGTATGCGGCTTTTCCATCATGTTGCGCACTATTTTTAGGCTCTCTCTCATTTTTTATTTTTTTTACCATTTACTGCTCGGTGAACTGCGCGGTGGGTAGTAGACTATCCTTGTATAGCTTCAGTTGGCTCCCATTGATCATTCCTCTGAGGTTTGCGCCTACTAGATCTTTCAACTATACAGCTCCTCCATCCATGACAACTTTTACCTCTTATGGTCCTAGCCAATGCTTTCTCAGCTTCCCTGGGTGTTGGAGCGCTTTACTATCATAGAGAAATACTAAATATTCTTTCTTGAACATGTTTCTCTTGATGTGGCGGTCGTTCCATCCTTTGTATCTCACTTTCTATACTTGTTGATGGAATCCTACCAAGATTCGGTCTTCCTCCATTGACAGTAATTGATCCATTCGTTCCTGGACTGTGCCTCATTCTGTCATTTGTGTGATAGCTGCTACACGTAGTATGGGTATTAGAAATTCTAATGGAACTACTACTTCTTGACCATAGACCAGTTTGAATGGTGTGTGACCTGTCAACTTTTTGCATGTGGTTCTATACACCCATAGTATTGTTGGTACCTTGAGATCCAAATCGTCCCTATTGACGTTACATATCTTCATCAGGGCATTCTCTAGAATTTTGTTGAAGGCTTCTACCGTGCCATTAGCCTGTGGGTGATACGGTGTGCATTTTTGGTGATGAACTTCAAACTCTTCAAGCATCACTCAGATGGTGTTGTTGATGAAGTGTGTTCCTTGGTCGCTCATAAAAATTCTTTGGCACCCAAATCTAGTAATTACCTGTTTGAAAAGAAAGTGAGCAGTTGTCTCTGCATTGCAATCTTTTACTGGTGTGGCTTCCACCCATCTTGTTAAGTATTTTGTTGCGGTGTTAATATATCTCACCCATGTTCTCTTAGCAAGTGGGTTAATGGGTACCACAAAGTATATTGCCCATTTGTCGAATTCCTGAAGTGTCACTTGCGGTCGTAGTGGCATCTCGTCCCTTCTATTGGGTTTGCCGACACGTTGACAGACATCACATTGCTGACAATATTCTTTCAAGTCTCTATGTATCATTGGCCACCATAATATCGCATGTAGTACCTTCTGTGCGATATCTTTTCCTGCATACTTCCCTCCTACTATTCCTTCGTGGGCTTCTGCTAAAATTCTTGGTCATTCATGCTCTAGTACATATCTTCATAAGATGTTATCTGCGCCCATTTTATATCGATGCCCTGCGATCAACTGATAGTTGGTTGTGCGAACTACCAGGTTCTTGTTCTGTGCAATGGTATATCCTTGTGGTGCAGTACTTGTGCTCAAGTACTAGATGATCTCTGCGAAGTAATCATCAGCAATCTATACTGAGAAGAGTTGTGCATCTGGAAAGTTATCTTCCAAATTCGTTGGTTCCTATCCATTTGTGACCCTCAATAGCTGGTCAGGCCCTGCATTCAGTTTTCCTGGTTTGACTATTACCTCAAAGTCAAATTATTGAAATAGAAATAACCATCGAAATATTCTCCCCCCCAACACTGGCTTGTTAACCAGGTATTTCAGGGATGACTAATCTGTAAACATCTTAAAGTGTTTTCCCAATAGGTAATGTCTATATTTCTGTAGTGCATAAACCATAGTTAAGCCTTCTCTTTCCATCGTGTTATAATTCTGTTCCGAGTCTGATAATTTCCTTCTTAGGAATGCTATCGGGTGATCCAAGTCTCATGTTCTTGGTTGCACTAAAATAGCTCCAAGTGCTATTGCTGATGCATCTACATGTACATGGAATGTCTTCTCCCAGTCTGGAAATACCAATATTCGTGCGGTGACCATATTTTCCTTCAGGTTATCCAGACCGTGTTGGCACTCGTCATTACATTGATACTTGGTATCCTTCCTTAAAAAAATTTCCATAGGTGTTGTAATATGCGCATAGCCTTTGATGAATTTCCTGTAGTATCCCATATGTCCTAACATTTCTCTTAGTTGGCGGACTATTTTTGGTGCTGGTAGGTTAACAATGACTGCACTTTTGGCCGGATCCACTAGTAAACCCTGTTTTCATACTATGTGTCCCAGTAGTATCCCAAATGGTGTTCCAAATATGCATTTCTTGATATTCATTGATATCTAGCACTGTCTGCATCATTCTAACATCAGGCGTAAAACTTCCACATGGTTTTTTAGTAGGCTATAAAATGTCCAATCATCCATGTATAATTCGAGAAATGGGTGGATGAATTCCTTAAATGATGCGATGACCACTCTGTAGAATATCACAGGTGAATTCTTTAGTCTGAACGGCATGACTATGTACTGATAAGATCCCCATTTTTTTGCAAATGTGGTCTTGTGTTTATCCTCTTCTGCTATCTTAATCTGATGATATCCCGAGAATCCATCAGTGAATGAATAGGCTTCGTGTCCTCCTATGCTATCGAGTACTTCATCCATGAATGGTGTGGGGAATGGGTCGTGTAAGAATGTATCATTCAACTTCCTCAAGTTGACGCATATCCTGATCCCTCTTCCTTGTTTCTTGTCCTATACTACCATCAGGCTTATCCATTCTAATTCTTCGACTGGTTCGATGATGTCGGCCTCGAGCATCCTGTCAATCTCATCTTTAACTTTCTGTTTGTATATGGGGTTCAGTCTATATGGTCGTTGTTTAATTGGTCTCGCATCAGGTCTGAGTGGTATCTTCATTTCTCCTAATTCTCCAGCTATTCCTTTCATCTCTGTAAAGGTTGTGGGAAAAAGGTCGTTGTATTCGCGCAATAATTTTGTGATGCTTTCTAGTGTCTATTTGTGCTAGTAATCTCCAATGTTGTCCATTTTGGGATACTTGGTGGTCCCTATGTTAACCTTCTTGATCTTTATTGGCGGAGAGATGACCTCTTATTCCAAGGGTGGCCCTTCCACATCTCTCTCTCCTTCGAATTCTTCGATCTGAATATCGCGCAAATCATCTTCATCCGGGGCTTCCTCCTGTACATGGTAGCATGAAAACAGTTCCTTGACTGTCTTATTATTCCATTGATGTACCTATGTGCTAAATTTCACTTCTGATTCTGTAATGAATATGATATCTCTGATCCATTTCAGGGCCGTGTCTATGTTGGGGTTCTCATGCTCAAATGCGAAAGTGACTGTAAAGTTCTGTTGGAGTGTCACCCATGTCTTGGTTCCTTTTCGCATTTCCTGGTCTATATACCAATTCACTGGTATGCCTTCTAAAGTATGAATGAAGTGGTGAGACCATTCTTCTGGTGGCGTCATTTTCCATAGTGTTTTACACACCTCCAAGTGTTCTTCTAGTATTCCTAGTCCATCATATTTTTGTCGGTTGTTCCATATCTATTCTATGTTGAACCTTATGCGCAGTAATCATTTGCATTGGTACCAATCTATGATAGTCTCTTTGTGTGCACCCCACCATCTTGCGGGTGTAGCCTTTAGTGCTAAATCTAGTGCTAATAGTCTTTGGTTCTCTAATACTTCGTCTCCATATTGTGTCAAGAATGTTTCCAAATCATTTAGCCCATGAAAACTGGGTGGTTCTCTAATTTCTGTGCCAAGCCATCTTACTATGCGGTCTATTCTTTCACACCTTCTTGTGGATACTTCATGTCGTCTTTGCTGCCAATTTTCTAACCCAGTGTCTAAGTCAGTTGTGCATGAAGTAATGCTCCACCAACTGACTACCCCATCTACAGTTGGGTTTATATAGTCTGCATCGTGCCCAGTTGTTATATACAACTGGAGGATTTTTTCTAGATCCAGACAAGTGGGTTCTATGAACCTATCTCCTTCTGATGGGTCGAGCGGGGCTATAACCCTATAGTCTCCCGACTCAAATGTCATTTTTCTGGTTTTCAAGTTAATTATGGCCTGGTTGTTGAATGCCCAATCCATACCAAGTAACGTTGGGTAAGGTGTTGTACCGTCTACTATTTCGATGACTTCAAAGTCTGCCTTAGTGCGGACGCCATCCAGATATACGGTCACTCGTTTCAGTCTACCTATTGGTAGGACTCTATGTTGATTTGCTAGTTTTAATTGAACAGTTGAGTATCCCAATGTAGGTTCTCCCGTGCATTTCCATGTGGTTTTTGGTAGTACGTTCACCTCGGATTCTAGATCTAGTATAATATCTCCCATGCTGAAATCCCCAATGTTAGAATTGATTCTAAATTATCTACTTGTTCTTCTTCTTGTGTGTAGGTGGTTGATAGTTTTCAATTTTGGATTTTGTTCCGTCTCACTTCTACATTTCTCTAGGATGTTTTGCAATACTTTGATAGATGAAGGATGAATTAACATTTTGATGCATGATTGCAAAAAGTCTTTGATAGTACTTACTTGTTCCTTAGGTTGTATCATGTTGGTATGGTCCGGTGATGGCAGCATGTCATATTCCAGAGCTTCCTTGTTCCGTTGTGAAGTCAGCGCTATGTTCTCCTTCTAGAATTCTTATCAGGATTCTGTAAAGATATCCTTTTCCTTTCGCACATCAAACTGCTTCTTGGGGTCAGGGTTCTTCTTTACCCATTGGTTCTGCACTGGGTCCTATCGAACTGCGTCATTTCCTATTTTCGTTCCTCCTCGAGTGACTATGTTAATGTTCCATCCGTCATCCCTTGCTTCGGCTGAAATCCACTGAACATTATGGTTATTTTGGTTCCTTTTTTCCTAGATATTTATGACTAGTGTAGGACATTCCTCTGTATCGTGGTCCGAAGCACGACAATACATACAGGTCGCTGGTGGTAGTGGCCATTCCCGTCCATAATGTCCTAGTTGTTGGAAATTGTGACATGCGACTGGTCCTCTCCCACGTCTGAAACCTCCTCTGGCTCATCCTGTTCCTCTATAGGCTGCGTGATCTCCTCATGGTGTGTTATATTGTGGTCCCTGATTATACTGTGTGGTATTGTACTGGGGTTGTGTTGGGTTGTACTGTGACTACGCGTTATTATAACGTTTATGCACAATATTATAATAATGTTGCGCAGTGTTGTATGGTGTTGGGGTTTGATTGAACTGTGGTGCTTCCTGCCCAGTCATCATTTTTGCATGTACCCTGTATGCATCTGAGGTTCTTTCCCGCATCATCTCCATAGTTCTACAATCTTTGTTGTCATGGTCAACTGACTTACAAAAGGTGCAATATGAGTTCATTGGTAATGTTTGGTATTTCTACATCATCGTGCAATGGTAAGGTTTGTGACCCATTTTCTTGCAGATTTCACACCATAATCCCCCTTGTGGTAGCAGGTTTGGCATCCCTATTGCCATATACTGCGCGAACGTCAGACATTCATTTTTGTGGTGTCCTTCTGTCCTGCATGTGGTACACCAAAAAGATACTCGTTTGTCCTTGTTCTTATTCTAGTTCATCTTAAATGTTAAGTTCTTCAGATCCTCTTTCAGTTCTTCGATCGCCGGGTCCATCTGTTGGTACTGATTCTCTTCCAATTGCAAGGATGCCTGCAGAGCCTCTGCTTGTGTCTGAAACTTTTGTTATCGTAATGGATATTTTAAGTGTGGCAGTACTGAGTTGACAAACAAGTGTCAATGTTACATCTTGGTCATAAGGTATTTTAACTTCCCTTTTAATCGCTTGAATCTTTGATCAATCTCCCATACCAATTCTCTTGGTTTTTTTCTTATCTAAATCATATCGTTCGTATATTGATCCTCTGAGCTTGGCTTCTGGAACTCATTTATTAATAGTTTCGTTATGTTGTCCAATGTCCTTGTCATCCGGGGAGAACTGTTCATGTCTAGACTCATGTACCAGTCTAGTGCGCAGTCTCTTAGCGTGATCGCTAGCTGTGTGAGTTTGGTGTTGTCATCAGTGATCTGCTTTGCTTCCTAGATCTTGGCGCAAATGAATAGATGCTTCTGAGGGTCTTTTGTTGCTTCTCCTCAAAACTATGGTAATCTGATAGTAGGGTCGTGTCCTGGCATTTTGAGTACTGAGCTACTGCCTCCTCTACGCGGTGTGGATACTTGACTAAGATTACCTGAACTGGCTCCTTCAGTTGTCGCTCCTTGTGTAGATGTTCTTCCTACTATCAGACTTCCTTCAAACTTTGGTTTCCTAAATGGTGGTGTTCTCTGTGGTGTATTGGTCGCACATGGGTTTATGGGTTCCACACTGACATTGATATGAAAGGGGTGGTTGTCTTCTCCTCCCATTCTTGGGCCTCTTTTTTTCCTCTCATAGGTGGCGTGCAGGATTTCCTAAATCTGCTCCATAGCCTAGAGATCCTCTACCTCTTCCTCATCGCTCGCCAAGCCCTCCCTTTCGGCTATGGCTCTCTTCTTGGTGTTTATCTTATATTGGTAGGGTGATCCGCTACATGTCGTTCCTGATGATGCCAATATCCACTTGAGTTGGTTGTCATCCATCGAGATCAGGTCCAAGGGTTCCTCCTCCTTCTTCTCTTTATCCTACCCTCCTTCCTTTCCTCCTCTTTCTGTCAGTGGTTCCCCCCTTTCTCCATGCGTGCAGGTAATTATAATTGTCTGATTCCATTGTCATTACACCTTTTTTATATAGTAGTATCTTGATAGAAGTATATAGATATCGAATATACCTCCCTCTAGGTCCTCGTAGAAATTCTTGCTCGGCTGCGCTGTATGACTTTGTTGTGTCTACCGCAAACTCTGTGATGAATCCTGCCACAATACTGTGAAGCCAAAAGTCTACTGCATGGGTGAATTTGTTGTTCACCTGTTGTAGCTGTTGAATCTATACTAGAGTCCAATCTAGCTGTCGAATCCGGTTCATTGGGTGATTATCCATTAACCTTAAGATCCACTCCTATAGTAGATGCAGAAAATCACAGAAAATGATTTCGTGTAAATCCGTAAACATGTATTTATCCAGGTATCTGCGTGGTGTGATTCTAGGGTTTCTATTGTCTTTGTGTGAAAATTCTAGCTCTTTAGTTCTCAACCAACCCTCGATTTCGTCTCTCGTGGGGTTCCAAGGTCTCCACATTCCCTTCTAATGGCTAATTGCTTCTTTGATGGTTCGTGTACACTCTATCTCATCTACTCAATCCTATATTGTTCCTCTTGTCCTCGCAACAAAAACATTTGTTGGTTTTATCGAATCCCTTCTCATATTATCTGCGTTATTGACCTAGGGTTCATGTCATTCGAGGTTCCAACAAAGCCTCTAATTATCGGCCCTCCTAGTAAACCAGAAGGCAAGGCAGCGCCCAGAAGGTACTGCGCAGTATCACCCGAGATAGCTATAGATGGTTAACTATAAGCCTCAAGTGTTTACAGTCTAGGAAAGAGTTGGGGATAAAGGGTTTCTTGATCAAGGCCCTGTTCTGCGAACTGTTACTGTAATCTACTTGTTCCTAGGAATCACATGCGTATAACTCAAAATATAAAAAAAAATATAATAATGCATTTGGTTATTCATCAATCGTAATAATCTATTGTTGAAAGAAGTTAAAGATATTCAAACATTCAACACATTACACATATATTACCGTGGTTCACCCCTCTTGGGATACATCCACAAAGATTTGGCTCTTGGCTCTTTTATTATGGTAGTTCTTGATTTCCTTGCATCACGCACTTACAGTTCTCCGCAAAAGTGGGTAAGATCTATGTGAGGCGAACTAGATCACACCAGGATCTACATCCTATGGTCTAATCCTCAAATCTACCTTCCCTCGTATATTTCTTTCTCAACATCTTAAAACAATCAATTCATACAACTCAAAACCCTTCACGTATCGCTAACAACAATACTCGGAAAAATCACTCAATAACAGTCGTAATCCTCACAAAACCTAACCTAAAATCAACAACCCTATATGATACTTTTGTATCTATATTTATACATTTCAGGATCTTCAAACACTTACATAATATTACCAAAACCCTAACCCTTCTTACGCTATGTTTTTCTCCAATGCACGTGTTGTTCTTCCTCCAGCTGTCGCTTTCCTCTGTGCATGTTTTCTTGCATTCGCGTGTGCTGATCTTTTGCCAGTTGTCACTTCAATTTCCTGAACACTTTATTTCCCATTATATTCCTCCTTTCCACTTCGGCCTAGTGCCAACAACAGGATCTATAGTATTCCTTAGCATCCTTGTCTAAAGTGGGCCACCAGAGCCTAGATCTGAGAATCTTCTGTCTTGTTTCTTTCTCTACATAGTGACCTCATGCGATTCCTTCATGTGCTTCTGCCATAATTAATGGTATTTCTTCCTCCATAACACATCTCCTCAATATTTCATCGGTTCCCATCTTATATAGTTGTCAAGATATAAGTGAAAACTCTGTAGCACGAACTACCAGTCGTTTCTTTTGAAGTATTGTGTACTAGCGAAGTGCCATTCCTGTGGACAGGAACTGCACTATCTCGGCAAAGTGATCATCGACTTTCCTGATGGCCAACAACTATGCATCTGGAAGTGTATCATGCAGACTAGTAGGTTCCTCTCCATGCTCTAATTTGGACAAGTGATCATGTCCCTTGTTCATTCTTCCTAGCTTGACCACAATCTCAAAATCATATTCCTGGAATAGTAGTAGCCATCTTCATATTCTTCTCCCCAACACTACCTTGTTGACTAAGTATTTCAATGCAACGTGATTAGTAAACATATTAAAGTTTCCTCCCAACAAGTAGTGTCGAAATTTGTGCAGTGCATACACCATAGCTAAACCTTCTCTTTCGGTAGTAGTGTAATTTATCTCAGTTGTAGAGAGCTTCCTGCTAGCAAAGGCTAGTGGGTGGTCAATATATTTTGCTCTGAGTTGCTAACACTACTTCTAATGCAATATATTAAGCATCAACATGGACATGGAATTCCTTACTCCAATCTGGGAAAACCAGAATAGGCTCAGTAACCATTTTTTTCTTTAGTGTGTTGAATCTCTGTTGGAATTCCTCTGACCATTGAAACTTACAATCTTTCTTTAAAAGATTTTCCATGTTATTTGTGAATAGACCTTGATGAAATTTTTGTAGTATCCAGTGTTCCCCAATGGACTGTGCAGCTGTCTGACCGAAGTAGGGGGAGGTAGATCGACAATGATGGCAATCTTGGAAGGGTCTACCAACAATCCCTTCTTACACACAATATGCCCTAGCAACACTCCAAAGGGTGAAAAAAAATACATTTTTTTAAATTCAGGGCAATCTGACATTGCCTACATTTATCTAACATCAATATTAAACATTCGATATAGTCTTTCAATAAGCTAAAAATAGTCCAATCATCAAAATAGGCTTCCAAAAATTTATGTAAAATTTCCTTGAATGCTTCAACCACCACCCTGGAAAAGATGGTTGGTGCATTATTCAATCCAAAGTGCATCACTATGTATTTAAAAGAACCCCATTCTATCGCAAACGTGGTCTTATGCATGTCTTCCTTAGCAATCCTGATTTGATGATAACTTGAAAATCCATCTGTGAATGAGTAGACCTCCTGTCCTCCTACATTATCTAACACTTCATCGGTAAAGGGTGTAGGGAATGGATCATGTAAGCATGCATCATTCAGTTTCCTTAAATCTACAAAGATTTTGATCTCTCCTGTCTTCTTATCCTGGACCACCATAGGGATAATCCATTATGATTCTTCAACAAGCTCTATGATTCCTGCTTCCAACATTTTCTCTAGTTCGAACCTAACTTTCTTCTTTTACTTGGGATTTAGTCTGTAGGGTCTCTGCTTGATTGGCCTTGCATTTGGTTTCAATGGGATCTTCATTTCTCCCATGGGCCCTTTAATTCCCTTCATATTGGTGAACTTGGTTGGGAACAAGTCCTCATATTCATGCAATAATTCAGTAATCTTATCAATAGTGGCATCATCTCAATAATCTCCAATGTTTGCCAACTTAGGTGCTTGCTCTGTTCCAATATTAACTTTCTTTATTTTGATTGGATTTTCAATGAAAGGTAGTTCAACCCCTGGCCCTTCTATTTCTCTCTATCCTTCAGTTTCTACGATGTTCACTTCCCTAGGATCATCATCTTCATTAGCATTGATATTGTAGCAACCTTGTAATTTCTAAAAAGGTGCAGTCCTGTTGGCATAAGGGTAGACCCAGGGTTCAGCTCCAAGAGCACACCAACAAGCCCTAACTACTGGCCCTTTCGACAACACCTGCGAAGCAGATGCAGTCTCACCTAAAGTAGCTATGGGGTGGTTGCATGACAGGGATGTCTACAACCAAGGGGATATCAAGTGGATCTAATACAAAATCAGTACAACAATTATATATCACTTATTAACCTAGATCTATTCCACACAACTATTTATCAGATCTAACACAATAATGAAATAACGATAAACCAAATGACAAAGAATAGAGCATCATTCACACACAACAAAAAATACACGTGGTTCACCCTCTCTGTAGGGATACATCCACAAAACTATGCTTTCTAATATATTAAGATGAAGCATACAGTTCTTATCTGCACTCTAAGCTAGCAAATCTTCCTCCTCCTTCTCTCTATCTCTCCCTTTATTGCGCACCTAGCTGCAGGATTGACCTTTGCACCCAGCTGAAGATCTTACAATACCAGAAGTTTATTACACTTAGCACTTCTCTCTCTCACACAATAATCGCTCATGCCAATAAAAAAACTAGAATGAACCCTCTTCCCTCACCTAGGTTCTTATTTATACATTGCAATCACTCACCGATAGCCTTAGGCCAAAACCTAGGTCTCAAAACCCTAGGTCAACTTGACCCACATTTGCAGGGCTTTGCCAACCTATCTTTCCTTCCTTCTTGCATAGTGCTCAAAAGTATCCAATGATGGATTTTTCCACTTGGTGACTTTTCCAAGATCCTTCTTTCTTGTTTATCTATCATCCTCGATCTCTTTTTCTAATGTCTTTCTTTCTCTTACTTCACTCCATATTTTCTTCTCTTTTTCTTACTTCAACCCAATAACATTCACTATGTCTTCCATGTAGTTCCCATTTCTTTTCTTTTTTCCTTGATATTTACTTGCTTCCATAACCAAGGGCCAACAGGACCCCAACACTCACTTGTGACTCATCCCGAGGCACTTCAGATCTGATCCCTCTGCTTTGCTTCATCTTCAGACTGCGCAGGGTAGCCTATGCTTCCAGCTCTAGTCCTCCCTTCCTCCCTTGTGCAGATTTTCTTTTCTGTGTCTGGTACCCAATTTCAACTACAATTGGTACTTAGAAAGTTATCCTCATGCTTTTACCGAGAGCTGCGAGGCAGTTGGTTTTCATAATACAACTTCAGTCGGCTCTCGTTCACCAAACCTTCCTTCCATTCTCCATTCAAAGTCTTCAACTACGCAGCTCTTCCTTTTGTAACATAGGCAATCTCATATGGCCCAAGCCAATGCGTTCCAAAATTTCCTGGATGCTTCATGAATTTACTGTCATATACCAATACTAGATCACCTTTCTTAAATGCCTTCTTTTAATGTGTCTGTCATGGTAGGCCTTATCTCTTTCATTCTGGACCTGCTAATGAAATCTTGCAACAAATCTATCTTCCTCTAGTTTCATCAACTGTGAAAGCCTCTCTCGAATAGCACCAGTGTTGTGCATATCTGTAAAGGCAACAATTCTTAAGATTGGTACCAAATATTCCATTGGGACAATGGCTTCAAGACCATACACCAATTTAAAGGGGGTCTGCATTGTTAGTTTATTTCAAGTGGTTCTATAGTCCCATAATACTGTTGGTACTCTTAAATCCCAGTCATCTCTATTGACACTACAAATATTCATTAGTGTTGTCTCCAAGATCTTGTTGAATGCTTCAACTGTCCCATTTGCTAATGGATGGTAAGGTGTGCTCTTCTGATGATGAAATTTAAATTCCTTGGTCAAGGATTCAATTGTTTTATTAATGAAATGTGTGCCTTGATCACTCATAAGGATCTTTGGGCATCCAAACCTGGTTATGATGTCATCAAATATGAAGCACACAACTGTAGCGGCATTGCAGTCCTTAATTTCTCTTTCTTCGGCCCATCTAGTCAAGTACTCTATCGCAGTAATTATGTACCTTGTACATGTGTGCTTCCCTGGTGGGTTAATAGGTCCCACGAAGTCAATTCCCCATTTCTCAAATGCTTGTAGTGTCATTTGCGGTGCTAATGACATTTCATCTCTTCTGGATGGTTTCCCAACTCTTTGGCATACATCATAAGCTCTGTAATAGTCCTTAGCATCTCTGTGTAAGTTAGGCCACCAAAGGCCAGCTTGAAGAACCTTTTGCGCAATGGCTTTCCCTATGTAGTGTCCTCCTACAATGCCTTCATGAGCTTCGGCGAGGATTAATGGTCTTTCTTCCTCCATAACACACCTCCTTAGTATCTCATTAGGTCCCATCTTGTATAGTTGTCTCGCTATAAGTGAAAAGTCTACAACGTGCACTACTAGTTGTTTCTTTTGGGTGATTGTATATTCACTTGATGCCATTATTGTTGATAGGAAGTGGAATATCTTTGAAAATTGGTCATCAATCCTTCTAATGGCTAGCAGTTGTGCATTTGACAGTGTGTCCTCCAAACTAGTCGACTCTTCTCCATGTTCCAACCTCGAAAAGTGGTCACGACCTTTGTTCATTCTTCCTGGCTTAACTACGATCTCAAAATCATACTCCTGAAATAGTAGAAGTCATATGCACATTCATCCTCCCAACACTGTCTTGTTGACTAAGTATTTCAGCGCGGAGTGATCAATAAACATTTTAAAGTGTCCTCCCAACAAGTAGTGGCATAATTTCTGCAGCGCATATACCATGGCTAACCCTTCTCTCTCAGTAGTGGTGTAATTAATATCAGCGGTTGATAGATTCCTATGAGCAAAGTCTAAGGGGTGGTTGATGTCTCCTGTTCCTGGTTGTGCTAACACAACTCCTAATGCAATAGAAGATGAATCGACATGCACCTGAAACTCTTTACTCCAATCTAGGAAAACTAGAATAGGTGCAGTAACCATTTTCTATTTCAGTGTGTCGAAGCTCTGCTGGCATTCTTCTGTCCAGTGAAATTGACCATATTTCTTCAAAATCTTCTCCATGGGTGTTGTAATCTGGGCATATCCTTTAATGAACTTCATGTAATATCCTGTGTGTCCCAGTGCAGTGCGCAGCTGTTTGACTGAAGTAGGAGGGGGTAGATCAACTATGATGGAAATTTTAGATGGATCTACTAGTAATCCCTTCTTGCATACAATATGACCTAACAACACTCCAAATGGTGAAAATAAAATTCACTTCTTTAGGTTTAACGCAATCTGACACTGCCTGCACTTGTCCAATATTAGCCTTAAACATTTGATATGATTTTTCAATGAACTAAAAACAGTCCAATCATCAAAGTATGCTTCTAAAAACGTATGTAGGAACTCCTTGAATGCTTCGATTACCACCCTGGAAAATATGGTTGGGGCATTATTCAATCCAAACAGAATTACTATATATTGGTAGTGTTAGCGCTCAAATTGTACTGGTAAATTTTAGCGCTTTTTCTAGATTTCCCATTTTGTCGATCTTTAACCAGTGTCACGATCTCCAACTGTCTCCAGATATTTTTAACAAGCTCCCATTGATTTCATTTTCCCAAAGACTCCTATGAATCTTCCTTCTGATCTTGATTCCCAAAACTCTGTTATTAGAGCCTAAAACTCTAGTTTTATGCCTCTTAGATTTGCAAATATAAAAATATATATATATATTGTTATTTTGTTGTTTTAACCAAAATGTGGTGTGTGCTTTAAGTGTCCTAAACATATTCAAATTCATACCACAAGACACAAGTTGACACAAATCCCAAGACATATGTCAACCTATATTCCATGCAGCAGAGTAAATCCACAAACAAATGCCAGCTCCATTCCTTTCATCAGTTGAAAGGTGCTCGAAATTTTGCAGATGGCGTTTTGAAATTTGATTGTTGGTAGATTTTGTTTCTTAAGTTACCAAGGAGAAATGGATGATGGAGTTGGTGAGATTTGATGCACTCAAGAACGATACTGTTATTTCCTCTGCTGATCTCCCTCAGGGTTTACAACTGTTGAATCCATCGTGGAAATCTCATGGATTTGCCGACAATACTGTTTTACAAGGATGGGTGGTTAGCACAACACTTGCAGGTGCCACTGTTGGATCATTTACTGGAGGTGCATTAGCTGATAAAATTTGCAGGAAGAGGACATTTCAACTCGATGCCATACCTTTTGTAATTGGTGCTTTTCTAAGTGCCACAACACAAAGTGTGCAAGCAATGATTATTGGTCAGTTGCTTGCTGGTATTGGTATTGGCATCTCTTCCGCTTTGGTGCCACTTTATATTTCAGATATATCACCCACTGATATCCGAGGTGCTCTTGGGTCTGTGAATCAACTTTTCATTTGTGTTGGAATATTGCTTGCTCTAGTGGCAGGATTACCCTTGGATGTAAATCCATTATGGTGGTGGAGCATGTTCATCATTTCTACTGTGTCTGTAGTACTAATGGAACTGGGAATGTTATTTTCACTTGAAAGTCCTCGTTGGATTTTCAAGCAAGGAAAAATAGTTGAAGTTGAATCTGTGATAAAGACCCTGTGGGGAAAGGGCAAAGTTGAAGAAGTTATGCTTGAATTGAGAGGAAGTAGCACAGGTTCTGTAGACGAGGATGCTGGTTGGTTTGATCTTTTCAGTAAACGTTACTGGAAAGTGGTTAGTGTTGGAGCAACACTTTTCCTGTTTCAGCAACTTGCTAGCATAAATGCAGTTGTTTATTACTCCACTTCTATGTTCCGGAGTGCTAGTATTGCTTCTGATGTTGCAACAAGTGCTATTGTGTCGGCTTCAAATGTCATTGGTACAGCTTTGGCATCTTCTTTAATGGACAAGAAGAGAATAAAGAGCTTGCTTGTAACGAGTTTCATGGGAATGGCTGCTTCTATGTTGTTGCTTTCTCTGTCCCTTTCCTGGAAGGCATTGGCACAATACTCTGGCACTCTTGTTCCTCTCAGGACTGTCTTGTACGTCGTCTCATTGTCCTTGGTAGATGGTCCTGTTCCGACTCTACTTATACCTTTCTGATGATGGAGCAGCAATGTTGACTTTGAAATCCTTTCAGAAACTTCAGAATTTGCAAGGAAGTGGGTGCCATTTTGCAAAAAAATACAGCTTTCGTTTGTTAAAGAACAGAGAGCAATGAAGAGGGAATATGAAGAGTACAAGATCCGAATCAATACTCTTGTGGCCAAAGCACAAAAAGTGCCTGAGGAGAGATGAACCATGCAAGATGGTACTCCATGGCTAGGCCATAACACTCGAGACCATCTAGGGATGATGTAGCTATTATTAGGTCGCAATGGGAGAGAAATCTAAATAATACTGAGTTTATGATGAAACAATAAACTTGATCATGAAAGGTTTCCTTTTTTAACCAAGATAGAACTTTCACCAGCGCAAAGGGCAATTTTACAACCAGTTAGTTGGTGAAAGGCATCGCTTTCACTAGCTAACCAGCGAATCATAAGGTGAGTTAGCTGGTGAAATCACAAAATCATTTTTGAATGCTAAGGATGGAGAAGGGCGATTTTCACAGGATTTAAAGAGGGTCTAGAGCATTGAAGGATTAACAACTCGGTCAAAGAAATCCTCAACATCAGAGATTCATGGGATTTTTGAAAACCACATGATAAATTGATCCCCTAATGTGTCGACTATGAGTAACTGAAGGAATCCAGCTGCCAAGACAGGTGCCTCTGCCATGTTTCATGACACAACAGATTCCAGAAGCTGAAGAATACAGATGTCAAATTTTGAGATGGAAGACAATTCGAATGCTAGTTTAGCTATTAAGTCTTTGTTATCAATTTGCTTAGTTAATTTGATTTGCTATTTTTAGATACAGATCCAAGTTTTCAGGATCTTAAAAACTGATTGTAAAAGGCTATAAATGCCTATCTTTTCTAAGATACAAAGGGGTTCAAACTAGGAATATATTTTGTGTTACTGTATAGACTCTTATTTACAGAATAAAAGTTCAGTTTCCTTTCGTTTTCAATATCAGAAATATCCATGTTTCCCTTTTTGTACTTTGTTTCATTTTATTTTAGCTTATGAAGATTGTTATCTCTTTATTGAGCTCATAGACTTGAAGAAAATGATTTCTTTCTATCTTGCATTAAGCCCTACATTCAGTTGTATTTGGCAATCAAGAATAGTGTTCTTCATGCTCTCCTTTCAATTTACTTGATCTGATTATTGTTTCCTGAAAGCACTGTTTCTTTAGATGTATGATGAGTTGTCTATTACACTGATCATTAAAAACCCCATTGTTCCAAGCATATCTACACGTTATTTTTTAAGTTACCAAGCATCCTTAGTCTACAACCCTAAGGAGTTTCTTGGAGTGATAACAGGTAGGATCCCCATTATATGCCAAAGGTAGTCTTATTGCTATCTTCCTTGGCAATCTAGATCTGATGGTATCCTGAAAATCCATCTGTAAAAGAATATACTTCCTAACCTCCTACATTATCTAACACTTCGTCAGTGAATGGCATAGGGAAGGGGTCATGAAAACAGGGATAATTTAGCTTCCTGAGGTCTACGCAGATCCCAATCTCCTTTCTTCTTGTCTTGTACCACCATATGGATAATCCATTATAATTCTTCAACAGGTTCTATAATCCCTGCTTCCAACATTCTGTCGAGCTCAATCTTCACTTTCTCTTTATATTTAGGGTTCAATATGTAGGGTCTTTGTTTGATTGGTCTTGCATCTGGTTTCAAAGGGATACTCATTTCTCCCATAGGCCCTTTAATTCCCTTCATATCAGTGAAATTGGTCGGAAACAAGTCCTGATATTCATGCAGTAACTCAATGATCTTGTCAATAGTGGTAGCATCCCAATAATCTCCAAAATTTGAAAGCTTTGGTGTTTTCTCTGTTCGAATATTTATTTTCTTGATATTGATCGGTTGTCCAATAAATGGTAGCACAACTCCTAGTCCTTCCACATCTCTCTGGCCTTTTTCTTTTGCGATGTTCATCTTCCTAGGATCATCATCTTTATCAACATTGATTTTGTAATAACCTTGCAGTCTCTGGAGAGGCGTAGTCCATTCATCCTCTTCTTGCTCCAAAGGGAGCCTAGGTGCCTCCTCAAATACTTTATGTCTTACAATCTGTAATGATTGATCTACTATAGGATATTGGCTTTCGAATAAAAAGGTAGTGACAAATTTTTGAGTCATACCTGCCCAATTTGCAGTGATGAGGCATAGCTCTGCTTGAAGGTACCATTTGATAGGGATAGTTCCCAGCGTGTTTATGAATTTGTGCACCCACTGATCTTGAGTAATATTTCTCCGGGCTTCCTCACAACTTCACACATGGTCCTTTCGGAATCTTCGACCTGTGTACTGAATTTCACAGCCTTCTACTTGTGCTTTGAACCGCATGGTCATGAGGGTATGACATTGTACCCATTCTGTAATGTTTTTTTATGCATCCCCCACCATCTTGCTGGTGTGGATTTCAAGGCCTCATCCATTTCCAAAAAACATTGTTGCGTTGGTACACTTTCTTCAAAGTCTGATAAGAAGGTTTCTAAAGGATTCAGACCATCAAAGGTGGGTACGTTACTTACTATTGTGTTGATCCAATGTACTTCTCTGGTTAATCTCACACACCTCCTTGTAGATACTTCATACATTTTGTTCTGCCAGTTCTCCAGTGCTTCTTCTGAGTCTAATGACCATGCGCTATAACTTCGCCAGCTCAAATTTCCATCCGCCGCAGGATTAATGTAATCATGTTGTCTGGATGTTAATTTGTATATGTTTTCCAGTTTGTATGTGTGGTCTTCTTCTCTGATGGGATCAGTGTATTACAGACCTTCATCGGGATCTAATGGTGCGATGAACCTAAGGCCATATCCTTCAAATGTCATTCATATTTTATTTAAATCGACCATAGTGGAATTATTGAAATCCCAATCAATTCCTAACAACGCAGGGTAAGGACAATTATCATCAACTATCTCAATCACCTCAAAGTTTGCAAATGTCCTCACTCCGTCGATGTCCATAGGGACATGTTCCAATATTCTGAAGGGGCTTACTGCCTGCTGATTATCCATCCTAATCCTGATAAGGGAATATATCAACTTAGGTTTTCCCATCAATGCCTAGGTTTTCTTCATCATCACATTGACCTCCGACCCTAAGTCGAGGACCACATAGTCTATATCATATTCTATAATCTAAGCATTCAGGTGTACTTCCTTATTCGTCCTTCTCTTCTTAGATAGTTGATGTACTTATTTATTTAGTAAAGGATCTACCCTTCCTATCTCACACTGTCTAACCAAATTCTGCAGTTCTTGTATAGCTTTCTCATCTTTAATCAGCTCTATAAACGTATACAAGAAACTAACAAGTTTACTCGCCTCTTTTCCATCTCCGGGTGAAGAAGAATGATCGAATGCCATAGGAATTCCACATTCTCTTACTTCTGGTCATGTCTTTGATGAAGAGCCTTGGTCTCCCCTAAATTCTCTTCTTTCCTCCTCGAACATTTGTTTTTCTTTCTTTGCATCAAAAGTTTGTGTCTTCTTTGCAACTTTCCTGACTCCTAATTCTTCTGTAATTTTTCCTTGTATCGTTTTGTCTTCACCTATGACAACGCCTCCTCGAGTGATAACAACGACTCTAGGGTCTTCTCCGTGAGGTTCATATTTGATCAATTGTATTTGCAGGTTCTATTGAGGTCCCCATTTCTCTTGAAGTTTAGCCAACAATGTTATACATTCCTCGATGACATGCTCGAAAGAGTTGCAATAGCTGCAAGTGGTACAAGGGTTCTGAAAATCCCTTTCCAAGTGTCTAGGATGTGTGCAGTTATAACAAATTATATGTCCTCGACCTCGACCCATACCTCCTCCTCTTCCTCTTACTCAGAATCCACCACGAGGGTTGAAGTTTCCTCTCCCAGGGGAGTTATACTGCGTAATGTTTCCTTCTTACTGTACTTCACCTTGAATCTTGTATATATCCCTTGAACTTTCATGCATGAGATCGTAAGACCTACAATCCCTATCATCATGTCCCATGGACTTACAGAACATGCAATACAAATTTGTGGGTGTCTGGACATATTTTTGCATGTAGTAGCACTCATCAGGCCGATGTTTGTTTCTACATACCTTGCACCAGGATAGGGTGACTTGCCTCAAAGGGATCAGGGCTCTAGAGGCCAAGTATTCATGGAATAGGGGAAAATTCTCCTTGTCATGGCCTTCTGATCTGCATCTGACACACCATATGTCTTCTCTTTTATATTTTCCCTTGTCTTTCTTCATATCTTCGACTTGCAGAGACAAACTAGTTAGATGACTCAAGATTTGACTCATACCTAAGCTGGATTCTACCATAGGGGTTGATTCTAACTTCATGGAGATCTCCAGTGCCTCAACTTGCAAAGAAATCTTCTGTTACATCAGAGGAACTTTGATGTGTGGTAATAGGGTAGCAATGAACCATTCCTTGTTCTTCTCATCTGGGATTTGAAAACTCAGATGGCCTATCAAGGTCTTGAATCTTTGATCAAACTCCCATATCAGTTCAGCTATTCTCTGCTTGATTTCTTTCAGTTCTGTAATGCTCTATGATTCTGAATTAGGTTTCTAGAATTCATCTATTAGCGAAGTCTTAATAGAGTTCAGTGTTTTAGTTGTAGCTCCTTGGACAAATTTCATATACCAGCTCAGTGCGCGATCTCTTAGGGTAGTACTGAACTGAGCTTGTTTGACATCTTTGTCGGTGATATTCTTAATAATCCACACAGATTCACAGAGAAACAAGTGTTGTTTAGGGTCTTCAGATCCATCTCCTCTAAAGGTGGGTAACCTCATCTCGTCTTCCATAGATCTTCCTAGGTTTTCGGACTAAGTATGTGATGGAATACTAGTGATAGTGCTCTGAGCTCTCTGGTGACTCTGATTACTATGATTTCTTAATGTTGCTGAAATAATAATAGGATTAATAGTACTTACTTCGATAATCAGCGTAGTTCTTGAAGATTTTGGTTCTTCTTGGGAAGGTTCTGCAACTTTCCCTTCCTCTGAGTGCTCCTCGTCTGTCAAATCTACCTCTTCTCCACTATAGAAACCCTCGTCCCTGTAGTTCTTCATAAACAGGTTCACGACAGGAACTTCTATGAACACTCTCCCACTATGTGTATGTCCAGCCTCTATGTCTCTATCACTATCCAAATTCTTGAACATTAGCCTTTTCAGATCTGTCTAGATACTATATCTTCAAGATGTTCTTCTCATGCAATAGCATATTGATCCTCAACTTGAGAAAATGTAAAAACTTTCCTCTGGGTCCCTTAAAGAAATATCTCTCAAATTGGCTATATGACTCTAATCTGTCAACAACAAAACTTAGTGATATACCCTTTAATGGTACTATCAAACCAATGATCTACTTCTCTTGACACGACGTTATCAATTCTCTTGACCTTCTTGATCAGTGTCGACGTCCAAACCACAGGTGGTCTAAATCTGATCTCAAATTGGGTATATGCTAACCTAGCTAACCACTCATATAGCTCCTTACAGATTCCTCCAAAAAACAAATTGTGTATATCAGTAAATATATATCTCTCCAACCAATCCTCTGTACTAAGATTAGGGCTCTTGTTATGGGCTTCAGAGAAGTCCTTTTCTTGATCTTCTATCCACTTTTGAATCTCTATCTTTGATGGAAACCACCTTGACATTCCCTCAATAAGATTCTAGTCCTAGAAACGAAACCATTTGTTGGCACAAGGGAATACCTAGGGTTCAGCTCCAAGAGCGCACCAAGAAGCCCTAACTACTATCCCTTTTGGCAACACCTACGAAGTAGATGCAATCTCACCCAAAGTAGATATGGGGTGGTTATAGGACAAGGATGTCTACAACCAAGGGGATAAAGTGGATCTAATAAAAAATCAATACTGTAGTTATATATCACTTATTAACCCAGATCTATTCCGCACAACTATCTATTAGATCTAACACAATAATTCAATAACGGTAAACCAAATGACAAAAAATAGAGCATCAATCACACACAACAAAAAATATATGTGGTTCACCCTCTCTCTTGGGATACGTCCACATAATTGTTCTTTATAATATATTAAGATGAAGCATACAGTTCTTATCTACGCTCTCAGCTAGAAGATATTATTCCTCCTTCTCTCTATCTCTCCCCTTCCTGTGCACCTAGCTGTAGGACTGATATTCACACCCAACTGAAGATCTTACAATACCAGAAGGCTCTTACACTTAGCATTTCTCCCTCACACACAATAATCACTCATGCCAATAAAAAAACTAGAACAAACCCTCTTCCCTCATCTAGGTTCTTATTTATACATTACAATCACTCACCGACAGCCTTAGGCCGAAACCTAGGTTTCAAAACCCTAGATACCCAAACCCTAGGTGTCCAAAACCCTAGATGAACTTGACCCATGTTTTCAAGGCTTCGACAACCTGTCTTTCCTTCCTTCTCGTGCAGTGCTCCAAAGCATCCAACGGTGGCTTTTTCCTCTTCTTGAGTTGTCCAAGATCCATCTTTCTTGCTGATCTGTCATCCTCAATCTCTTTGTCCAATGTCTTGCTTTCTCTTACTTCACTCCAGCTTTTCTTCTCTTTTGCTTACTTCGACCCAGTAACAGTCATTGTGTCTTCTGCGCAATTCGCATTTCATCTTTTCTTCCTTGATATTTGCCTGCTTCCATAACCAAGGGCCAACACGTCCATTCATATTCCTGTTGCTCAATAGGGAGGTTAGGTGCCTCCTCAAAGACTTTTTGTCTTACAACTTGTAAAGCCTGATCTACTGTGGGGTACTGAATTTCAAATAAAAATGTATCTATAAAGTTCTGGGTCATACCATACCAATCTAAAGTGGTGAGGAGCAGTTCTTCTTGAATATACCACTTGATAAGAGTTCTTAAATCCCTGATATTTCCCTAGGCCTCTATTGAGCACTCAAAACACCCTAAAAGTCTACTTCAAATTTCATTTTTTGGGTACCACTTGATCTCTTGTGAATGTCTAATTCGATCTTAGTATGAAAATGTTTCCTTTTCTCATCTTCTATTTTTCATTTTAAGTCTTTCAAAGTTGTTCGAGAAAGAGAAAATCATCATGAATTAACAAATACTAACATTTGATTAAAGAACCAAGAGATCCTCAGGACCAAAATAGCCGAGCCACAACCCCCATTGGCGTTAGTAGATGAAAGTATTAATTACACGATAGGTTCTATGGAAGAAATGTCGACGATGACTGACCCTCATCGGTATCGGGAAGTTTTGAAGAGAGTAAGCGTCACATGAGTAAAGGAAGGATATCAACGATCGCCGACTGCCGAAATGTTATCTGCATCAGGGATTTAGGAAGATGTAACCTACAAAGAAACTACGTGCCTGAACAGATCCCCGATACCCGTCGGCATCAAAAGTTTTCTAATAAGGATACCAATGGAAACATACATAAGGTGTTGTCGATCCCCGACCTGTCCATTGAGATATGCGACGTGATGAGACATTTTAGCTCTAATATACACTAGATAGGATGCATTTAAAAGGTTAATTAATTCTGGGATTGCGCATTAATTATTAATTCGTGCGTAAACCAAAAGGATTGTTTAAGCCTCCTGATAGAATGCATCTCCCTCCACACCTTTGCCATCAACCAACATAGAATTTATTTGCAGAGATTCGATGGTAGGTTGTTTTGAATTACATCCATTACTCGTATTAACTGGTTGATATGACTAGTAGGATCTCTCCTGTTATATTCTTTCGATTCATTGTGTATGAGCTCATTCTGCGTGAAAATAAGTTTGGAGCACCCATAGGAGCAATATGAGCGATTTGGAGAAAGCTTCCAAGCTCCAATGTGTATTAAAACAACAATTTTAGCAAGCACTACATGTATGCACTGACTTATGGGTGTTTTACGCTTCAATTAATAAGTTTTCATCCAACGTTATTTTGTACACATGTCTAAAGCATCGTTTTCAGTAGAAGGAACAATTCCTCTGAAGAAACCCACCACAAGGAAACCCCAAGGGTGCCAAAGATACAAGAACCAGAGGCGGGAGAAGGTTCCTCCCTAGCAGTCACAAGGAAATTGGAATTCACTCCAAAGCTAGTGCATGTCATCAAGACAGCCACCAACGAGGCCTTCATCCATCCCCTGACCTTTGGAAACATAGAGGTGAACATCGGGACCAAAACAATATTTTCTCGCTGGGAAGAACTGTTTAAGAAAATTAAGGAGGAAACCCTCAAGTATTCCCCACACAACGATCCTGATATTAGAAAACTCGACGATGAATTTCTCCTGAATGTCCGCAAGGCTTATTTGCACATGGTGGAAAGAAGGACTTCGGTATTTCCCTACATTGAACTCTTGAAATGGATTATTGATCGCACTGATGCACATAGGTGTTTAATTAATGACGACAATCACAGACGTGTTGGTGTTTTCCTCCTAGTAGAAGTTCAAAGTTACTACAAGCTCAGGGAGCCAGAGGAACAGTTAAGCACTGAATTTGTTTTGAGTTTCTATTAGAAGCACGACACCAACAAGATTATGGATTTGTGCTGGAGAGAGGACAATCATTTCACCAATCGGACCTCCGACTGGTACCCGATGTCCAACCTAATAGAGCCTTACATCTATCTAATGGCTCTCCTCTGCCAGTTGCATGGAGATAAATATTTCTCCAGGTTTTCAGAGGCTTGGGTGCCTCTGGCTTATATGGTGGCCATTTCTGGAATAGGTTTCAACTGGGGTGCCACCATATCCAAACAACTGAGCACTTGCATTCGACAAGCTCATTATCCCAAAGAGGGAGAAACCCATTCCTTCTACATGTCTTCTTATCTACTGGAAGTTGTCTACGCCAAGAATGTCTTCACTGGAATGAACTTAAGCTAGCACTCCCCTAAGCTCCTAGTCCATGTATACTTCCTTTGGGAAAATAGGTACAAGAAATTGTATTCTCTCATATGTGACCAGTTTATTGCAAGCATTTATTCTCTGTTTTTCAAGAAAGAATTCCCAAGGTTGTCGAATGTAGCCAAAAGGGTGGCATTGAAAGTAGGCCAATGGTATCTAGATGAGCACAAGACCTACATCAGGGTTTTCGGCACCACAGGAGCACCCCATCTGTTACCTGTATATGTCCCTGATCGACTAGTATTAGGGGAAATATGTTATCAGACCATTTTGCAGGGCTACAATGCCACTTTGGTAAAGGAAAACAAGTGGGCCTTCAAACCTTATGGGTTTCATATTGGCTTCTACGTGGTCAAAGACACTGTGCAGGCCAAGAAAGAAGGATTAAGTCAATTAGAATTCCAATTCCGGACTGGTTGTTTTCACAAGCATGGTCCCAAAGGTCTAGCTCTCAAGCATGCATCACAGGTATCATCCTGTTGGCCCTATTCCCATGACCGTTGTGAGGATGATATCTTCACTGAAAACGCTCAAGACTGGGATGAGGTGGTGGAAAGGATGGTTGATCCTAAAGAAACTAGATTTAAGGCCATGAGTTTGGATGAGCAAGAAACAATACTCGAGAAATCGACTCAATATATCCTTAGGGCTAAAGAATAAAGGATAATATTTGAATCGGTCGAAGCGGTGGAAGATCCTCAAGAAAATACCAAAATAGCAGAGATATCCCAGGAAAATCCAGTAAAGGATATGGATCTCCCCGAGGCTCAGAATGCATAGGATAGTGGGTCACTCTTATATCAACAAGAACAATTGTTAATGAATCGGATGCAGGACAACCCAGACCTCATTAGGTTTCCAAGGATTCTAACCGATAGCCCATTAGAAATCTCGGCGGAGCCAACCGAACCTGATTTCATAAACCTTGATAACACCAATGGGTCAGATGACCTTGAATCCATAACACCATCGGACAATTCATTGGCAGGCATGACGACTCATCCATAGATAGTTCAGGTATCAGTAGAAACAAGTGCTCCTTACCCTCTGACTGAGTTCATCAATGTATACAGTGATAATGAGAGCCTGGAAGCATCTCAAAGGACCCATGTGTCTGTCCAAGAAGAAAAGGGACCTGAGAAGACTTCTTCTCTTTCTCTCGAGGTTCAAACCTAGGAAATCCCACAAAAATAAAAGGAATCTGAAAGTGGTCTCGAAACAAATATGCCCGATGTGCCGAAGAATCGATAAGACAATCTGAACGATAAGTCAGAACCGGACAAGCCAAAGGAGGGATTCCCGCAAAAGGACGTCGACATTTTAATGGCTGATGCAGAAGTAAGTATCGAACCCACTCTCGATGCCTTTATTTTTCTTGATACTCCGATCTCCGATAAGAGTCAAGAAGAGGTCGGGCCTTTGGAGCACAATGAGGAGGTTTAGGAACCGGATCTTGAACAAATTCACACCACCGAAAGTCTGGGAAACACAATCACATGGGGTGATCAATAGATTCTAGAACCAATGGATGAAGTAACACATCTCTATGCGATATCTTATGATAGAAAGAGGAAGGACATCATCCAAAGAACCACAAAGAAAAGGAGGATCAAATTGGATCACTCCATCCTCATCACCACAGAGGATAACTTGATAAACACAGAAAATGCTTGAACATCAGAGCTCCTTGGTGTGAGAATGGTGATCTCGAAAGCCACCCGAGACAGAACCAAATGAGATGAAACAAAGTTGGCCGCCTCCCAGAAGGAACTAGAACTGTTGCACCACCTGGTTGAATACTATCAGGGCACCACTCAAACACTCAAACAACGATTTACCTGAGGAGCAAGTTCGAAGAGGCCTACAACAAGTTCGAGAAGGAGCGACACTCTTTTACTGTAAAGATTGTTGAATTCCAGGAGGATAATCTCATGGTGCTTGTGACGCACAAGGACATGGTGAGGCAACATGAAAGGGAGAAATGGGTCATAGAGAGACTCGAGCACATTGATGCAGTTCAGTAGGGTCGAGATAAAGAAGAACAAGACATCTGAATGTTGGGAAAAAGTAGTCTCAATCGCATGAAGCGATCAACCAAGTATTGGGCTAAGATTTTACAGGAACCACACCGAGACATTCAAGAGAAGTGGGCCAAATGTGAAAAAAAATGGGGTAAAATCAACAAAGAGATGAAGGATCTTGGACTCCCCTAATTTGACACCCCCAACGACTTCCCCAACCTATGCGACATAGTCGAATCGCAGACCTGGCAAGATGCATTATGGGACGAAGAGCTAGCGAAACTGATTGACATAGCTCTAGGACAAGTGAAAAGGTTTATGTAACATTCAATTAGATATCAGACTGTGCTACGACAGTTAAACACCAGTCTGGTGAAATATCGGGTCCATGCAATGGAGGTCATAGGATTTTACACGGCTCCGATGGAACAACACAGGTTTCCATGGGCCCAGGCCTACGAAGAGTTGTTTATCAGTTGGTCAAAATATGAGAAAAGTCACGCTTTTGAGTGATATCCTAAGTTGACTATTAAAGAAACTATTAGAAGAAGACGCCACGTGGTGTATTTTTCTTTGCTTAAACTGCACTTAGCCGTTGTTTTCAGTTGAACTTTATATTATAAATAAAGACCTTGACCGATTAATTAAAGTTCGATGGTTGTTGCAATAACTCTTTCTTTATGGTTGTTATGAATTATTTTGAAGCTGCTATGAATTGAGAAGTCCTTCTGGACCAAAGAAAAAGTTATTTTCATCAAATGCATGTGTGAGTGGACATAGAGAAGAACTATTTCCTATCTCGTTTCATGAATAGATGTAACAGGTAAGAGTTGTCCAATTTATTGTCAAGTCATCTGGTGCAATGCTTTGTTGTTATTTTCTTTAATGATGAAGATGATGAATCATTGCGTGATTATGTGATGAACGATTATGGTAGATGAATTATTTTTCTTTCCGTTATCTTATTGCATATGTGTTTTCTTTCTGATAATTTGTAATCTCAGACAGTAATCAGATGCTCACATGGTTAACATATTAGTACTAGGCATGTGGTATAGAATTGTCGTCTTCATGTTTGAGTAGTGGGTTATCCCAAGCTCAGCCTTTTCCCCAATAGTTAGAAATTAATTATTTTTTGTTTCCAAGTTGGTTTATACCAGCTTACACCTCACATCACTCCCACCCAAGAGAAAATAAATAAGAGATAGTCCAAACTGAAGGAAGAGCCTTCAAAATAAAGCGTTAAATCCCATAGATTAATTGGCCGGATCACAAGATCTGGAGAACCATTCCATTCCTAATGCTACAGAGTCTAATTGGGCCTCGGTGGCAGGTTTGGTTCCTACTGTTGAACTAGGGATTTATGACCCATCAAAAACCTCCTCACAACTTCGCACATGGTCCTTCGGACAAATCTGACCTATGTATCGAACTTCGCACCCTTTAACTTGATCTGAAAAGAACAATGTCATCAAAGTGTGACATTGGACCCACTCCGCGATGTTCTTATTGTGTGTTCCCCACCATCTTGTTTGCATTACTTTCAAGGCTTCATCCAATGCCAACAACCTCTTTTGTAATGGTACAATTTCGTAAAATTCCAATAATAATGTTTCTAAATGATTTAAACCATCAAATGTGGGTAGATTAATTACTTATGTGCCAATCCGGTGAAATTCCCTAGTCAATCTGGCACACCTCCGCATAGAAACTTCATACATTTTGTTCTGCCAATTCACCAGTGCTTCTTCTGAGTCTAATGAGCATGCGCTTTCACTTCTCCAACTCAAATTCCTGTCTATTATAGGATTAATGTAATCCTGTTGTCTAGCTATCAATTTTTATATGTTATCTAGTTCATAAGCATAGTCTTCTTCTCTAATAGGTTCTACGTATCTCCAACCTTCATCAAGATCAAGAGGTTCAATGAACCTAAGGCCATCACCTTCGAATGACATTCTTCTTTTCTTTAGGTCAACAATAGTCGAATTGTTGAAAGCCCAATCAATGCCTAACAACGCAGGATAAGGACAACTATCATCAACTATCTCAATCACCTCGAAGTTCACAAACATCCTTACCCCATCGATGTCCACAGGGACATGCTCCAGTCTTCCAAAGGGGCTTACTACCTACTGATTATCCATCCTGAGCATGATAGGGGAGTAAATAAACTTAGGTTTTCCCATCAATGCCCAGGTTTTCTTCATCATAACATTGACTTCTAATCCCAAGTCGAGGACCACATAATCTATGTCATAGTCTCCAATATGAACATTGAGGTGTAGTTCCTTTTTTGTTCTCCTCTTCCTAGATACTTGGTTCACAACCCTACTCAACATAGGGTCTATTCTTCCTATCTCATATTGTCTGATCAAGTGTTGTAGTTCTTGTATGGCTCTTTCATCCTTAATCAAATTAATGCAAGTACATAAGAATTCCATAAGCTTTCTTACCTCTTTTCCTTCTCCAGGTGATGCAGACTGATCAAATGCCAAAGGTATCCCACATTCTCTCACTTCTGGTTGTGCCTTCGATGAAGAAGCATGTTCTCCTCCAAATTCTCTTCTTTCCTCTTCAAATGTTTGCTTCTCCTCCTTAGATCAAACAACTATGTCTTCTCTGCAGCTCTTCTGATTCTTGATCCCTCTGTGGTATTTTCTGGAGTCACCCTATCTTCTCTCATAGCAGTGCCTCCTCTCATGATTAAAAAAACTCTAGGATCCTCTTCATGAGGTTCATATGATATTAATTGGACTTGCTATTTTCCTCCTTTTCTCTCCTGAAGTTCCACCAACAATGTTGAACAAGCCTCAATAACATGTTCAAATGAGTTGCAATAGTTGCAAGTGGTACAAGGGTTATGACAGTCCCTTGCCAAATGACCTGGCTGGGCACAGTTATAACAAATGATCTGACCTTGACCTCGACCCATGCCTCCTCCTCCTCCTCTTCCTCTAAATCCACTATGAGGGTTGAATTTTCCTCTTCTTGGGGAATCAAGCTGCATAGTATTTCCCTCTTGTTGGAATTCTCCTTGAATACTATATGTATCTCTTGACCTTTCATGAAAGAGATTGTAAGCCTCACAATCCTTCTTATCATGCCCCACAAATTTACAGAATGTGCAGTAAATATTGGTAGGCTTTTGGACATATTTTTTCAAGTAATTGTTGTAGGAAAATCTCCCTGCGGACAGGTAGATCACCTCTAGAGCTTGACCTTAACCCTAGACAGAAAAATGCTTATCATGGACACTTAATTTCTTTCAAACCTACCTAAACTAACACATCAGAAGGAAGGATGATAGAAGTACCTGTTATCGACGTTTGTCCCTGCACGCTCCGAGTTGCTCTCCAATTCTTTGCTCCTTGCTGAGTTCTGTGGACAAAACAAGATACAACCACTTCCTACTCTATTGACATTAGCTTGAAGACAGATCTATCAATAAATGACAAGTTCATGTGATATTAGACACAAACTAGAAAGAAACAGGCCAAGCGTGTCATATTAATGAGAATAACGACAACAGTACTTACAATCGTAGATGCGAATGCGACAGCTTCGTCA